>JAPDFK010000110.1:0-126982 GCA_027569635.1 Lasiosphaeriaceae sp. G1095
CCCCCCCCCCCCCCCCCCCCCCCCCCCCCCCCCCCCCCCCCCCCCCCCCCCCCCCCCCCCCCCCCCCCCCCCCCCCCCCCCCCCCCCCCCCCCCCCCCCCCCCCCCCCCCCCCCCCCCCCCCCCGTATGCGCTGTGTAGACAACTCGAGGACGATCCTCAAAGCTACCCAGGAAGCAAGGTAAAGGGGAGGTAAGCTAGCGAGCTTGCCTGCCCAATAGCGATGAAAAACCAACGCATTCAACAAAAACAATACCAAGTTCCCAAGCCCAACAACTATCAACCATCCTGGATATTCCTAGCCGCCCAAACCCAATTTCCATGCCATCACAAAATACAATCGCCACAACGCAAACAAAACCAAGATAAAACCGATAATGAAAATAAGGAACCACAAACCCTCCATCCTCACACAATGAGAATGTTGTATCCAAAAGCAACAAGGGGCATAAGAGAAAAAGAAAGGAAAAATAAGAACTCCTCCAATGCTGCCTCGAGCGATGTGTGTGTGTGTGTGTTGCAAACGACGAAGTGTGCGGCGCGATAAGCAGTAATCCTCCGACTCGAAAAGCGACTCGATAAAATAACGACAGCGTGCGAAGTGAAAACGGCAGTAGGGGAAAAAGGCGGGAAAGAGAGCAGTATTGAACAGAGAAAGGGTGAAAACTTGAATCCTCCAGAGTAGGCCATCCATGACATGCAGCGAATAAACAAGCATGAAGTAAGTTCCGTCCCATAATAGTGACAACAGTAGCAACAAAAGGAGAAGGAAAAAAACAAGGGAGATAAAGATAGGATGAAAGGAACAGAAAGAAGAAAGAAGGTTTCAAGGGCTTTAGACGTTGTCTCCCCACTCTCGTGACGGTATGAGAGACGAGACCTTCCCCTGATCCGTGACATGAATCCGAGTCGTCGAATGGCCCATAGGACCAGTCCAAGTTACAAACGCAGAGGCCGCCATGTCGAGGCTCTTGGGTAAAGGTATGCTGCCCATGGTGATGATGTCGTAGTATATATGATGAGAAAGCGTGGTGTCATGTAAATTGGACGGAAGGGCGATACGTCGAAGGCCCAGTGTCCTCGAAGGGGCGGGGGGGGGGGTGATGCCATTTATCGATGAACAGGCAGACCAGAGAGGAAAAACAATAGAAGCGCTGCAAAGTATCCTGGAAAAAGGACAAAAGGGTGAAAATACACTCCCGAAAAGTACTCCTCTATCACCCGTGCCCAGTCGAATGCTTCAAGCCGATCATTTGCCATTGCCCCGAAAAGCACAAAGCCTCTCCATCCATTCGAATGCTCGGGGTATTTTGGAGAAACGCTTCTGAACTCTGCCGTTCGAAAAGAGAAAAATGCGCGAGTGGACAGTATGCCATTCTAAGCACGATCATCCCGTGGTTACCATGCTGAGCATCAAAGACAGCCACAACACCACAGCCGCCCAGGGGCGGGCTAGAGTATAAAACTCGGCACCGGTATCTACTGCTGTGGGTTGGCCCACCATTGCGCTGGAGGTTGCTGTTGGGACCATGGTTGTGTAACTGACGGTGGCGGAGCGCTCTGGTGCATGTATTGGCGGGGGGTCTGCTCTGCCGGGTACATTCCCTGGCTCGGGGGGCCATACCCTTGGCCCATGCCCGGCATCCCAGAATATGACATATTCCCGGGGGGCAATTGGCTGCTCCCACTCGAATGACGAAGCTGGGGGGCCGGTGGCTGCTGTGGCTGCTGGGGCGGCTGTTGAGGCGGCGGCGGCGGTGGCGGCTGCTGCTGCTGCTGCGGCTGCGGCTGCTGTTGTTGTTGCTGCTGCTGCTGTTGCTGCTGCTGCGGGTGAGGGGACTGTTGAGACTGGGTGGTATATGCAGAGTAGCCATGCTGGGGTGTTTGCGGCGTAGGGGGCCACATCTGGTTTTGCTGAGGATAGCTGTAGTTCTGGTTGTTCTGCGGTGGTAGGGTCCCGCTCGAGCCGGGCGGCGGGTTGGTTGGTCTCGAGTTGTTCTGGGGTTGAGCTTGGGCCATACCTCTCATTGGGCCTTGATGGACCGAGTTCTGTGCATGAATGGGTTGTGAGTATGGCGCCGCTGTCATCATCATCTGAGGGCTCTGGTTGGGCACAATGACTGGCTGCTGCATGGGCGTCGTGGTGGCATGGGGAGACGGAGCCGGGCGGCTGGGGGGCGCCGTCGCATCCGTGGCACCAACCGGCTGGCTCAAGCTGGTCGGCGGCGGCGGCGGCTGCTCATGCGGCCGTCGCCAGAGCGTCTGCATATAGTCGCCTCGGATTTCGCGCTGCTGGTTCACGGTCCGATTGAACTCAGCGGCGTGATGCGCCTGCGCATGCAGCTCAGAAATGGGGCTGGGCTGGGTCCGATCCTGGTAAGGGGGGCCGGATATCTCCTGCCGGGGGCCAGTCTTCAGAATGCCCGAATAGTCTCGGCTCCGGGTGTCATAGTTATCTGGTCCTAGTGTTATCACGGGCATTCTGGTCGAACTTCCTGGCGGCGCTCCAATCATACCTGGCTGGACAAGCTGAGGCTGCGGAGCACCACCAAACTGGCCTGGGTTGGTGCTGTAGACAATTTCGCCATGGGGACCTCCAAGGAGAGTGGTATTCGCGCTCGCTTCGGCAGCGGCCTCCCGTTGCTTGGATGCGCCGGGTCTCTTTTCCCCAGCCGGATCGGCCTCGGTAAACCCCTGCTTGCGGGCCTTGGTCTCCCAGTAGTCGTCCCGGACTCTCCGGCCGCCCGTGATAACCCTGCTTCCGAACTGGCGGAACATGCTCCGCGCCGTCACAATGGCAATTTGTCGCGACCTGTACGAGAAGGGCAGAATCTCCTGCTGGACCAGATCATCCTTCTCCACCTGGTTGGCAATAATCTTGCACAGAGACCTATTCTTGTTGAACAACAAATACGAGTCGCGATAGCCAAGCACGCGCGCACATTCCGTCGCAAGCATGAAGAGCTTATCCCCGCGGTTGGGAACCAGAAAAGTGCGGCATCGGTATTCGCGGTTGCCTGTGAGCTGGCCGTTGGGCATCACCTTCTTCTCGCCGGCCTCGTCAATCTCCCTCGGTAGGTATTCGTCGCCGCCGGGACCAAGCTGGTCAGTTGTGTGGTCGCGCACGGTCGGAAGGGCCTTCAGCGTCGACTTGGTTGGCGTAGATTTGGGGGGCGAAGCCTGAGGAGGAGGCTGGTAGGCGGGTGTCTGAGCCGGGAGGGGCGCATTTTGGCTCTGCGGTGTCTGCGGCGGGGGGATAGACTGAGGAACAGGCGGGATGGGGAGTGCCTGACTTGCGGTCTCGGCGACGCTGCCGGATGTTCTGGACTTCATCGGTCTTCCTCGTTTCCTGGGCTTGTCGCCACCTGAGCACGCACGAAAGCATGGTCAGCCCGTAATCCCCAAGTCCCCCCATATCCTGTGTGTACCTTGTCCCATGCGCCGCGTCGCACGACGACAGCGACATGTAACATGAGGCACGTAAGCTCGGACACAGAAGCGCCGCTGCACAGAGTCAAACACAACATACCGTCATCGCCAGCCGACCCTGGCGGTCCTGAGTCTTGATAATTGTCTGGGGAGCGGCTCCTCTTGAGGCCGCGGGGGGGCGGATGTATCAGGTCTGGCCGAAACTGCACGTCAGCATGGCGGACACGAACACGGGCAAGCAGCAGAGATGAGCGCCCATGATCATGATGGAGAGAGAATGGACAATGGGCGAGCTCGGCAACAAATGAGGCACGGACGCGACGCGAGATAGAAGCGTGGGAGCGGGGTGGAGAGAGAGGGAGGAGGGGGTCAAATGTGTGTTTGCAAAGGATGAGCCAAACAGGCAAGACACGATGGCGACAACGACGACAGACAACGACGTGCGATGACGACGATGACGATGTTGCGACAAGTCGAGGGCGGCGAGCAAGCGGGCAGAACTCGCACTGGCTGGTGCTGATTTTGGAGTTCGCAGCTGCTTTGCGCCGCCTCTCGATTTGCGTTGCGCCTTTGCGTTTGCCTGCTGAATGACTGGCTGGATGGATTGCTGTTCGCGCGTGCGCAACCGAACGGGCGGGTGCCGCTTCTGCAAAATGTCGACAATAAAAAAAACCACGGACAGCGACATACCTGTGTTGAGCGCAGCTGGATTGATTGTCGCACTATCAGCGCCGTTGGGCTGTGCAGAGTACATGAGCGCAGGGCGACGTCGACCACGTCAACGGGTCTGCGAAACGACGTGTCTTGATATAGTTGGGCTGGCTGGGGAGGGGGACACAACCAAAAGTGCGCAAGCTTTGATCTGCTAATGGTCTGTCTGGAACGCAGGCGCTGGGAGATGCAGGCAGGAATGCTCATGCATGGGGTTGGCGCAACGCAAATCCACGGGCTGCTGCTGCTGCGCTGCTGTGCTGGTCGTCCAGTCAAAGTCAAGTCGCTGGGGTGTCGAATGAAAGTAAAGGTAAGTACATGTAGATAAAAAAAAAAAGTATAAAAAAGGATGGTGAAAGTAGGCCGCTGAGCTCTTTCCCCCCTTCTTTAATTCGCTTGCATGGATTTTAGGTTCGTTCTTCTTCAGCAGGTTGCCCGCTCTTTTTTCCATCCCTCCCTCCTTCGCAGCGTGCCCAGAGCGAGCCCAGCCCAGACTTGAGCTTGCTCGCAGCGTACTGCAGCGCAGACGCACGCGCGGGGACCCCGCTAGCTCGTCTGGGAAGGGCCCCGGGAGGGGAGGGGAGGGGGGTGAAAACGAAATGAAATTCAGTAAAGTCAAACACGGCGAGCAGAAAAGAGTGACCGCAACAAGGCAACTTGTTCTACAGTATGTTTTGGGCACAGTTATTTGACGCCATGCTCAACTTTTCTTTCCAAAGAACCAGAACCAAAATGGGCCAAGGAGGAACAAGCCCAGAAAAGACAAACAAAAATCTCGTTATTTTGCACCCAAGCCTCGGTCGTCGCAAACACTCGATTCGAGGAGGGGAAATCAGGATGCCGCGTCAACAAGGGGGCAAAGACGGGAGGAACACGGACAGGCCTGGGATGGGAAAACATGGGCATCATCTCAGGTAGCGACATCGTCAGTGCACTAGCTGCAATCAGCAGCACCAGCAGAAGCAGGGAGGAAGCACCTCAAGCAGGGGTTTATTCCAGGCCTGTCGATGCTTGGCTTGACCCGGCAATGCTGGGCGGCCAAACAGGTCAGCAACCGGCGGGATTGGGTCGGCTGCTTGCCCCCTCCGCTGACTTCCGCACGCCCTTGCCTTGCTTGGTCTAGTCTAGCAGCCCTTGGGTTGGCTGGGCCTAAGGATCAGGATGGACATGACTGTTTCCATGCCTTTGTGCTCACCTCGAGCATATCGCCGAGTTGGATGCAAAAGCAAAAGAACACAACAACGCCACCAACCCAACAGACAGAGGGAGACACACACGAGGTGATGGCGTGTTACTTGGCCAGTCGGTTGGCGGCGCGACAAGAGGGGAGAGTGCGAAATTGCGATGCGGCTATCGGGTTCATTATTCATCATCCATTACTACTAACATACGGATCCATATAAGACATGTACTGTGATGGTGGCCGCCACCGCGCGCGCTGTTGTTGTCTTGTTGCTTCCTGCGGCTTCTTGTGTTCCCATCCCCCCCTTGCCTCTGATGCCGACATGCGGCGTCGTGCTTGTTGCGTGCGACTCCTACTGCTGCCATGGACACCTGCTTGGTACCTACCTCCCAAGGGGGCGGAATCTCTCCTTGTAGGGTGGCGTGCCGCGTGGTGGGAGGGGTGAAGGGAGCAGAGAGAGGGGCGGAACGGGCTTGGGCTCGCAGCTTGCTGCTTGCTTGAGCTTCCTGGCTGACGGGTCTGCCGTTTCTGAGAGGGGTTGTTCTGGGTGGGTACGACGGGTATGTAGGCGTGATATGCTCTGGCGCTATAGTGAGGGGAGTTAACTTGACGGCTGCAGTACACATACATACATACATACATACATTCCTTTACCTACCTCACCACGGACTATGTGTGGGTATCGTACACGAAGAACGTGTTCGTTTGTTTCCTTGCACCGGCCTCCTACGTCTTGACCACGAGGTCGGCCGATGTTTGATTGCACAGAGTCGCCGACGCGGCGAAGGGCAGGCAGACACCGGATATCACTTGATGCGGTTGTCCTTCGGCATCCAAGAGACTGAAATGCATTCCCGCTCTGTCGACACCCCAGGAGCCATGCCGGAATCAGGATGGATACGCCATTTCGTGCGCCTTGGATGTGGAAGGGAGGTAAAGCAGGCTCCAGAGGCTCCTTGGCTGGGACTAGCGCGGAGCCTTGTTGAGGGAAGATCAGGACCCCTGGCGTGGCGAGAGCCAAGTTTGGCTCACGTTCTGCTCAGTGCTCACGAGCGGCAACGACGGTGAAATGTGCACGGCACACTCCCCCCTCCCCCCCCCACACGAAGCCAGTGTTCAGTGTGAAGATTATTACCGGGGGGGCGGGGGGGGGCCGCAAGATACACAGTACGCGTAGTCTTGTAAGACCGCCACCCCACGACCTCAATAACTTACTTGAACACAATCAGTGCCTTATGCGGAGACTCTCGTCGGTCCGCAGTGTCGGCGACGCGTCAGAATCCGAATTGTTACTCGCGAGTGAGGAAAAGAGACACGACTCCGGATAGCACGGTTGCACGGGTGATGAAACTGGGCTCCAAGTTGCTTATTACCGTGTGTCATCAAGGCCCAGGCGGTGCAGGGGCCTGTCCTCATAGGGTGCTGCGGCGGCAGCTCCACGGCACAACTTGTCGTTAATGTCGTACAGTTTACGGCGCAAGCGACTCAACGGGACACTATGAGCGATAAAACCCGCGTCCCTTGAGCAATGGAATTCAAAGCCATCCTTCGGGGTCCGTGAACCGTGCAAGGCGTCGGCGGATGGTCTTGCAGCAGCACAGCCGTGGGACACTTGAGTAGCAAGTCGTGAGCTGAACAGATGTTGAAGTGGACAGGTTGACGATTACTTCTGCTCTACATACACGTGTAGGGTAATAACTACCTAGGCAAGCTAGGCAACTAGGGTTGTATCTCACTTCGGCCAGGGGGACATGGGATGGGCGCCGCTCCATGCAGATCTTCATGAAGAACAGACTCGTGGTCCGTGATGCACACTACTCAAGAACACCCCTGTCGCGCCTGGTGGCAAAGGTGGGAGCCTTGTTGCTCTCGTCAATGTCGGCCCGTAACTTGACACCGTTTCTCAGCAAGCGGCGAGCTAACATAACATCAGACTAACGCGACTGCTGCGACCGCTGCTTCCTGGTCTGGTTTGCGGTGGTCAGCTGAATCGTCAGGTGCACCGCATTGAAAACGGGAGTGTCGGACGTGTCGTTTTGTCGCGTCGAACTGCGCCAGGTCGGAGACGTCGCTCAGGATCCTGACACGGATGATAACCATGTTCCTTTCGTTCCGAGGTGTCCGGACTTCCAGCGCAAGGCTGGCTCGGCAACAATAATGCCATACCTAAAGCAGAGTAAGTACAGTACACTACACGCGGAGTGTCTGAAGAGTGAGCCGGCTGTGTGCAAGCGAGGCAGACGGGGGATGTAACTTGAGGATTTGACAATGATAGGTGGAGGTTGTGGACCTGGTTATCTGTGCGACACTGGTGAGTCTACGCTAAGGTAAGTAGCATACGGTAGGACTTGCTTGCTCAAGAGGAGGCTTCGAGTCCGTCAATGACTCACAACCATAAAAGTTCGGAAAGACTCCGTTCAACTTGACCGTTATCGAATCGAACAAGTTTACCGGTTGTACTCTCCAACGGACCGGACATGGAAAGAATAGGCAGTACATTACCTACTGAAGGCGGGGCGCACTGGAATCTCCTGGATTCATTCACCCCACTCTCTATCGATTCGGATTCGAAGAAACCCAAGACATGGTTCCCCCCGACAAGGGATTTGACTTTGAACAAAACACTCCCACCTAAAAGAGGTACATGTACCTAAGGTATGTGCAATGTGCATCGTGCACTACTCTTTTACCAACAGCAGTGGTGTGCTGTGAAAAGCAGCTGCTCATTGCTGCAGAAGCCATGCACTAAATCACCCTCCCTGGATCCTGCCGACTTGCGGCCTGCAGTCTCGCGAGTAACTCATACATGAACCGTGCATTGCCAGTGGTGGCTGCCCAAACAATTCGATGCGACAGCCAAGAAACCAATCATGAAGACCAGTCTTCTCGACTTGGCTCATAGGGCCACGCCCGTGCCCTTCCAGGCTACCCCCCCCCCCCCCCCCCGCCCCACAGTTGGAAGTTGGAGACTTGACTCACTGGAGTTCGATCGCGCCTCGCTTGTTGGGCTTCAAATCCATCTTTAATGGCATGGCGGGGCAATATCCCAGCAGCCTTGTCTCGCACCGCGCAAAAATACGAACCTAGATGGTCTCGATGG
Source organism: Lasiosphaeriaceae sp. G1095 (assembly GCA_027569635.1). Taxonomy (NCBI): domain Eukaryota; kingdom Fungi; phylum Ascomycota; class Sordariomycetes; order Sordariales; family Lasiosphaeriaceae; species Lasiosphaeriaceae sp. G1095. Next base: position 8,422 of record JAPDFK010000110.1, read on the forward strand.
AGAGTACTGATCAGTACACTACATGAGCAATTCATTTGGATGCTACGTTCCAAGAATTTCCAGGAAAGAGCGGCCGAGGGAATCCACTGATTCTATTCCAGCTAACGATTAATCCAAGTTGCTCGGTGCATATGGCAAGCGCTGGTTCGCTTTCTTTGTCGTGATCGAGTCGAGCTGTCGGTCAATCGATCGATAGGCTGTCTTCAAGTCCGACAGGCAAAACGCACCTCCGACTCCCAATGGGAAACATCCCGGACTGCCGTGCCAAAACCCCCCAGCCCAGCCAGGGATGAGGTCAGCCTGCAGTCAATATTCACACTTATCCGCGTCTTCCTCACCAGACATTGGACGGACCGTCGCTTCGACACCGAAGTCTCCTTGCTTCGTTCTCTGCGCCTTGCCAGCAGAAACACCCCGAGTCGCGACACGGAAGATTTACGTATCTCGTCCCCCAACTCCAGCCAGATCCAATACAGAAGGACCTGGACGGAGCCGACAGGCGGCGGCTGACTGGCTCCCCTGCCGTCATTTTCACTTCCCTGCTGCCTTATCTGCTGAAACGATCACATGAAGAGTCACTGGCCATTACACCATCGAAACGGTCAGGGTAGCACAGGATCCCGCCACTCGTGTGAAGGTGCCAAAGCGCCATCCAACTGTGCCTTCTCTCGTTTAAGCACTGATTCTCATATATGGGGGACTCGATGGCAGCCTCCCTCGTCGCGCCTGACGAGGATGAACATGGCTGCACGGATCTTGTTAGGCCCGGCAGAGATGTCAATATTCACAGAGTTGCGCTCCCCTATCAGCTGTCGACAACATCTGAGCTCATAGCTTCTTGATTGGTCAAGGGGGTCCATATCCGAAAAGGCAGAGCGGAGGAAATGACGCCACAGCTGAAACTCTGATGAGGATATCGATGCTGATGGTGGTCAAGTGGGCCACTGCAGCAGCAAGCGCGAGATGCCCCGACCGGCTTTTGTCAACCGTCTATACTACACTACTGGTATGTACTTTTCCGGACGCCAGTACTCAAGAGAGATTTATCTGGTGAACTAGTAGCCTTGCGCGCAACAAATCAGAGCTGCGTCCTTGCAGCACACAAGACCAGGGCCTGAGGGAGATAACCGTCTTCAAAGAAAGCCACAATACGGTCATGATGACTCGACGGAGGACAATTGCTTCAAGGTGAAGCAAGTCACCGTGACCTACTGTCTTGGCCCCCCCTCCCTCCCCCCCCCTCCCCCCCCCCTCCAACTCCATTGTGCCGTTTGCGTCGTTGGATCCTCTCTGCCCTCCTTCCCACACCCTTCTCCGCCCGGTATTCCATGACTGTCCCGCTGCCATTCAACGGTTATCTATCACTTTTGATATTTGGGCAACGAGGTCCCAGCGGCTCGAAATGCCACACCATGTGACCCATGTGGTTTCACGGGTTCCAAAGAGCCCAAGACGCAATCAATTTGTTGCACCGCTCCAGAAGCCTGTGGGGAAAGACATGGGAGCGCGCAAGAAGATGGTGTGCGAGAGAAGGCACAAAGTGTAGAGGAGGGGTGGACTCGGAGCTTGGCGATGAAGATGGAGGAGGGGGGCAAGGGGGGCCGACAAGATGACCAGGGCTAAAGTGGTGTGGCAGGGATGCAAGGCGATTAGCTGCGATTGGGCTTGGCCATCGCATCTCTGGACGTCCATTGGCCCGTCATGTGCAATTGCGGCAAGCCAGCTGACACACAGACCGTCCTGCAAATCATAAACCATGAGTTGACGACACAGCGTCGAAGAGGGGATGGATGGGATGAAGGGGATGGAGGGGATCCCCCGACGCCCCTGTTCCCCATCTGTTGCCTGCTTTTCAATTCCTCTCGGTAATAACCCGTATTGTGGCCTCGGCCATCGCGAGGCTCTTCGCCTAGCTGGCATTTGCAACCGGTTGAGGCTTTCGAGAAAGGCAACCAGGTTCGGCGGCGCAGGAACGAGATGTTTTTTCCTGTCGATGATTTTGCATTGCATACGCCAAACCATAAGGATGGATGGAGCCGGCCTATCGAGCGAGCCGACCGGTATAGCACACCCTCACCACCCAACCCAGTCCAGCAGGCCTGGCGGCGGGAGGGAGACCCCAAGCCGCCCTGCTTCTCCACGGCCACCTGCAACCACCTTGGACCGCCTTGGACCACCTTGAACCACATTGTGAGGGGGCGGGCAGCCAGGACTGGTGCCGTGGATTGCACCACGCAGGCTCCATTTCTCCACGATCGCCCCAACTGTGCGCCATTAGCGACGGCTAGAGCTGCACTCGCTCTTTCGTTGCTTTTGCAGCTGTCGTTGCAGCACCTGAGCGGGAGGGAGGCCCCTTCCCGCTCGTGCATTTGTATCCCTTTTCCCACCTGGCCTGTCCCTTTTGACTTCGAGCGATTGAAGCTTCTCTACCCGGCTCCACCTCTGTTGTACACATCCACAATGTCCCTACCTTTCACTTCACACAGCTTGGCCAGCTCCTGCAGGCCTGGCTGGGCTTCATGTAAGTCATCCGCTACTCGACACTGTACTATACTACTACATTATTAATAGCTGGTATGTATGGGCCAAAAAAGTCGCACCAATCTTTCACTTGGTTCTGGTGCCAGATCCGTGGGTCCCTCTTGCGCCTTCTCCCCCCCCCCCTTCTTTTTTTTAAAAAAAAAAAAACACGCCCATACAAGAGAAGTCCAGCGCCATGGCCCACTCCTTCTCCAAAACCATGGACTGGTGGGGTGGGAAGCGAAGCGTGGGAAGGAGCTAAACTCTAGGCTGGTCTCCAGAACTTTGTCGATATCCCCTGGCCACAAGACATGCTCACCACGACCGACGACAAGATGCACGCGGCGCGGGTTGTTCTCGGCATTTTATCCTGATTTAGCGCAGGGTGCGGGCGCGACAGCGCTAGGTCTTGGGCTAAGACAGACCGGCCTCGTCTCGTCATTTGGACCTCATCAACCGAGAGATCAATCAAGGAAGAAGGAAGCTCAGGCATGCAGCATATCGAAAGACGACTGATTGGCCAGGCGCGCGCACCGATGCATATGTCTCATGTTCTGCGGACTCGTCTGTTTAGATGGATGGACTTACCCAACGTGCAGACGAATGCTGCAGCAGCATGTCGCCCATCCAGAGTTCACGTTCAAAGTGCGCACACCAGCGGGATCTGGCCGTTGTTAGCCGTCGCAAGCGCTTGCGCAACTGTCTCTCCACTTGTTATGGACATGAATGTGGACGTTCACAACAAGCTATCATCGGACTTGGACTGGCGATGTCCTGCTGGGGTAGAGACTTGGCGGTCACTTTCTCCATTTTTTCTTCTTTTTTTTTCTTCTTTTTTTCTTTTCCCTCTTTCGGCATCTTATCTTTCTTTTTTCTTCTTTTTTAAAAAGTCAGACTCGTCATGCTAAAGATGTTTCTGTTGTCGAAGAATGGAGCTCTCGCCGACACCCCCCGGGGGTTCCAAGATTCAATTGGTGCAGAACCCTTGTTCCCTTCTGCAATCTGGCAAAAAGTGCCGGTTGAATATATTGCAGATCATATGATACAGGCAGTGTATCTCGCAATTAGCAAAATGATGCCCGTGCTGACACCTTGTTGCAACGCAGATGCTTCCAACACAACAATATGCAATCCGAGCCCGTTCGGGGTGGGGGTTATCCTTCCTAAGAACTGTTTGAAAGTCTGCATAACCGAATCCCGTCGTCGAGCTGCAAGTCGATAGCAATCAACAAAAGTTAACCAGTGTCTTGCTCACAAAGACGCCGAGTAATTTGATTGATCAACCAACCGCTGCCCGCCATTGGAGAGGTCCGAATGTGAATGCGACGACAACCACCACCATGTCACACACACACACTCACTCACTCACTCACTCACTCACTCACTCACCCACTAACCCCACAACCCACATCACACACGCACACATATATATATATAGATATACATATATCTTTGCTTATGCTATCTGCCTACCACTCCGATGAGGCCCTTCTTAGTTCAACAAAGGTTCTGGTCAATCAACCAATCCATCAATATATTCATCAGTCTCATATACTAACCTCATGTGAAACGGGGGGTGAGGCGAGCAAACCTCCCCACTGGCAGGACGCCCGTATTTTGCCTGAATGCGACCGAATGTGACAGCTCCCGAATAGAGGAACCCGCCCATCCCATCCCATCCCATCCCCTTCAGATCAACCCAAACCGGCGATGCCTAACTGTGGTATGCTAGTGATGGCTTATATTAAATGCGCGCCCAATTCCGAGCTCTCACCTGGTGCCCGGGACTCCCCCATTCCCCACACCTAGGGCGCCGTAGGGCGATTTGGGGTTGCGCTGGAAGAGTCTGGAGTCGGGTCTGAAGCCTCACAAAGTGGACCGGGTTGGTACAGGACTGCCACCAGTGCCAACAGTGCCAAGGGCTGAAATTAACGCAAATAAATAAATAGACACACACAAGTAGCGACAAGTTGGCTTACGACTTATGTACCAAGTCTACCTAGTAGCGTGACCAAAAGTCACCTCACGTCTACCCAGAACCAGATTAACCGCTGAACGACGGGCTCACGCACTCGGCGTCTAGTTTTTTCAGCAAGCCTGTTGTTTTTGCGCCGTTCAACAGAATACATGATACGTACATACCTAAAAGGCTTAGGCGCTATCGACTGTGGGATACGGGTTGGTGAGTATTGTCTTGAAATCGGATTTCATTCCTCATGATTCCCATGGACTTTCATTGTCGGATTGGCCATAGATGGCACAACATCAATCTTTGCGTCTCATGAGATGCCGCTGGATACAGGTAGTCACACATCGTTCTTTTTCAGTGAAATATGCTCCGGGGGATATCCTCATGGACTTTGGGCGCATTCTATATGTTTCGTCTTAACCCTAACCCTGGCTCTTGAGACCCTTGGGGTGGCGTTTAGCATTGGAAGAAACGCCGTCTAAGGATTCTTCTGATTATGGATTACGATAAGGCAGCGGGACAAACATTTCCAAAGACCCTAGCTGCCTGCAAAGGTTACATGTAAAGGAGGAGCACACCGCGCAACAGCAAACCAAAAAAAAAAAAAAAAAAAATTCAAGATGGCGAGCCTTAAGCGATCGCTCGAGTCGGACCCTTTCGCCGCGAACATCTCGAGCAAGGTGTACGTGAGGTCGACCAAGAGCGGTAAGGTACAGAAGATTGTGCGCGAGGTGTACCTTCGTCAAGATATCCCATGCTCCTCTAGGCTCTGCCACAGCTGCCTCAAGACGGCGCCCAAGGATGCTGCGGGCCGAAGTGAGTTTATATTTCTGTTGTTGTTTTTGTGATTTACTACTGTCTGACCACCGTCTCGCCGCATAGCCATTCCGTTCGTGCTCTCCGAGGCCCCCGCCGGCACCAGCGCCTTCCCCCAGGGCCACTACCTCGTGCCAGACACCAATGCGCTTCTCAATGCTATGGACCTTTTTGAGCAAAGCTCTGCTTTCTACGATGTCGTTATCTTGCAGATCGTTCTGGAGGAACTGCGCAACCGCTCGCTGCCCCTATACAACCGCCTCATCGGTCTGACCAAGAGCGAGGACAAGCGCTTCTACGTCTTCTTCAACGAGTTCCGCCTCGAGACACACGTTGCCCGCCAGGATGGCGAGTCTGTCAACGACCGTAACGACCGTGCCGTCCGCAAGGCTGTCACCTGGTACGCCGAGCACCTGGGCCGGGCAACAAAGGCCAAGAAGGTTCCCGCTGTTGTCATGCTGAGCAACGACCGCGATAACTTGCGCAAGGCGAGGCAGGAGGGTCTCCATGCCTGCTCCTTGAGCGAGTACGTCAAGCAGCTCAAGGACGGCGACCGGCTCCTCGACATGATCCCCGACACAGAGGATCTCGAGATTGTCAAGGAGAAGCGCCCCGGCGATAATCTCTATCCCGAGTATTTCACCATGTCCAAGATGATGACGGGCGTGAAGAGTGGCTTGCTCCACCAGGGAACCTTCAACGTGTCTCCATACAACTACCTCGAAGGCTCGATAAGGGTACCGGCTTTCCCCAAGTCCCTGCTGGTTCTGGGCCGGGAGAACATCAACCGCGCCGTCGACGGCGACCTTGTCGTTATAGAGGTGCTTCCCAAGGACCAGTGGAAGGAACCTTCCACGCAGGTGATCGAGGAAGAGGCCGTCACCAAGAACGAGAACCCTGACACCGAAGGCTCAGAAGATTTTGTGTCGGAAAAGGAACGCAAGGCTCTACAGGAAGACGTGAAGCGTACACACAGCAAGACCACCGAAGGTCACGCTCAGCCCACCGCAAGAGTTGTCGGCGTGGTTAAGCGAAACTGGCGTCAATATGTTGGACACATTGACCAGTCCTCTATCAGCCAGTCGGGCCAGCAAGGGCGAAAACAGGACACCGTTTTTGTCATCCCGATGGACAAGAAGATCCCCAAGATTCGCCTGCGCACAAGACAAGTGGCCGAGCTTCTCGGGAAACGCATCCTCGTTACTATTGATTCCTGGGACCGAACCTCTCGGCATCCCGCCGGCCATTTCGTCCGATCACTCGGCGAGCTGGAAACCAAGGCCGCCGAGACCGAGGCCCTCCTGCTAGAGTACGACGTTCAATACCGGCCCTTCCCCAAGACTGTCTTGGACTGTCTTCCCAAAGAAGGCCATGACTGGAAAGTGCCAGCAAGCTTCGATGACCCTGGGTGGAAAGACCGCGAGGATCTCCGAGGTCTTCTCATTTGCAGCATCGACCCCATTGGCTGCCAGGATATTGACGACGCGCTCCATTCCAGACCACTTCCGGATGGTAACATCGAGGTTGGTGTACATATTGCCGATGTTTCCCACTTTGTGAAGCCCAGCAATGCCATGGATACTGAAGCAAGCATCCGCGGCACAACCGTCTACCTCGTTGATAAGCGCATTGATATGTTGCCCATGCTGCTCGGAACGGATCTGTGCTCGCTCAAGCCTTATGTCGAGCGTTATGCTTTCTCCATTCTTTGGGAAATGTCACCTGATGCCGACATTGTGAACGCGAGGTTCACAAAATCAGTTATCAAGTCTCGCGAGGCATTTAGTTACGAGCAAGCACAGCTTAGGGTTGACGATGTGTCCCAGCAAGACGAGCTTACCCTCAGCATTCGGACTCTGCTTGCCCTGTCGAGGAAGCTAAAGCAGAAGAGGATGGACGCAGGTGCACTGAGTCTCTCCTCGCCCGAGGTCAAGGTGCTGATGGAATCGGAAACATCTGATCCCATCGATGTCAAGACCAAGGAGCATCTCGATACCATGTCATTAGTCGAAGAATTCATGCTTCTCGCCAACACTAGTGTCGCCGCCAAGATATATGATGCCTTCCCGCAAACCGCCATCCTGCGCCGTCACGCCGCTCCACCAAAGACTAATTTCGACGAGCTCTCGAACCAACTGAGGATCAAGAAAGGCCTTGAACTCAGCGTCGAGTCCTCGCGGGCCCTCGCCGATAGCCTAGACGCATGCGTCGACCCCAACGAGCCCTTCTTCAACACGTTGATCCGAGTCATGGCCACCCGCTGCATGATGTCGGCCGAGTACTTCTGCTCTGGCACACAAGCATACCCCGAGTTCCGCCATTATGGACTCGCCAGCGAAATCTACACGCATTTCACGTCGCCCATCCGTCGCTATGCCGATCTGGTGGCCCATCGCCAGCTCGCGGCAGCGATCGAGTATGAGGCGGTTCACCCGAGTGTGCGCAGCCGAGGCCGCCTCGAGGCTGTGTGCAAGAACATCAACGTGCGGCACCGCAACGCACAGCTTGCTGGCCGCGCTAGCATCGCCTATTACGTTGGCCAGGCCTTGCGGGGCAAGGCAACGGAGGAAGACGGGTTCGTCATGAAGGTCTTCAGCAATGGTTTCGTTGTTCTAGTGCCGCGATTCGGCATTGAGAGCCTGATTCGTCTCCGCGATTTAGCAGAGCAAGAGCCCCAAGCTACGTATGATGCCGAGACGTACACTCTCAAGACAGAAGGGAGCAGAGAGGTTACCGTCGAGTTGTTCCAAAAGGTGCGTGTCAAGGTTACCGACCAAAAGGATGAGACGACGGGTAAGAGGGGTGTTAAGATGGAGCTGGTCAAGGTCCTTTAAAGGGACACGAATGGATAGATATGCTGAATTAAAATCGAGGTGTCGAGACCAGTCTGGTATGATATTACTAGTTCGATTGTGTTTTACGAAACAAAACCGTCTCTCGAGCCAAGAAGCAAAGGATGTAGATGTGTGTGTGTGTGATATGAGAAAATGATCCATCCTTTAGGGTTTTCTGAGGCATCGGACGGAACCTGAACTTATGAAGCTTTGTTTCCCCCCGCCCCGGGCCCTTTCTTCTCTCCTAGTTCGGCAAAACATACACCATGCCCTTCTCCGTTTCCGGCATTGAGGAAGGGAGAAGTGGAAGGGAGGAAAAGAACGTGGGCCCCCATCTTCCTCATCCTCCATCCACGGGGGACCAGAATTACATAGCTACGTTGTAGCAAGTCTGTACATAGCATATGTACCTGGGTATCACGTCACATCAATCAGAAAGAAGGAAAGAAGTTGTAAAAAGTTCAGTTCAGTTCAGTTCGGTTCATGTATGAATAAACTACCTACGTACAAAGGAGGGTGAGAAGAACACAACAAACTTTGGCATTGAAGAAATACATATATTTTACTGCCTACTTCGTGATTCAGCTGGCCATCTTTCCCAGCGACGCGTAGATTCCGCCGAAACCATACTTGTATAGGCACATACAACAATACGCGTTAAAGACCAGACCAGAACAGCCCCTCCGAAACCCGAGCTCGAGAGATCGACTGATAGATGGACCTAGTAACCCGAAATTCTTTTTATATTCTTTTTGATCAACATAACACTGCTGCCTCCATTTTCCTCAGGGGTATCCTCAATATCGTGTCCATTCAGTGCAATGCCCATAGCCACCTCAGGATAGCTCAGAACCTCATCCATTGCCTTGACCATGTAACTCCTCGAGCTGTAACGCTCTGATCATGGATCCTCCTCTGAAAGTCTAGCCCGTTTATCTATTCCATCTCAACATCCTTGGTATCGTCATCGCCACCATCTCCCCAGAGCCCTTCGAGCTTGAACTCCTTGGCCCATTCAGTCACAATCTCCTTCTGATCGGGTGTCGCATCCTCGTTGTTGACTCCAGGGGTAATGCTGATACCGGCTGCGGGGGCCTCGTTCCAACCCTGGATTCGACCGTCGCGCCAGTCGGTGATGACAGTCATAGCAGCGGCGTTGATGTTCGGCACACCGCCCTTGCCCAGACGGCCACGCTTGCGCGCAACCTGGACCAGGAAATCCATGGTCGCGTCACCCTGCTCCATCAAGAGCGGCGGCAGGTCATACACTTTCATCATGCGCTCCATGAGCTCAGGCGACAGCGCGAGTCTCTTCAGCAACAAGTTGACGGCCGGGACGGGGTCGTCGATCTGCTTAGGTGGGACGGCATTGAGAAGCACGAGGTGGGCGTGTGCCTCGGTCGTGTTCTTGGGCACAAAGCCGGGGATAACGGAATTGGTGGAAGGGAACACGATTCCGGGGGAGTCGAGAAGCGTGAGTTTGCTATCAATCTTGACGGCGCGGATCGAGGTTGTGACACCGGCTTCTGCACCGGCAGGGCAGGCATTATGCTGGCTTCGGCTGCCGCTCAGGCGCGACAGCAGGGCGTTGATAACGCTCGACTTGCCGACGTTGGGATAGCCGATGACGCCGACTGCGATGGAGCGCTTGAGACCGCGGGATGCGGCGTATGACTTGAGCGAACGGAATAGGGTAGCGCTCGTGCTCTGTACTGTGATGTCGCGGTGATTAAATGTGTGAGCGTTTGGTGCGGGGTTGGACGCGCGCAGGGGCAGGGTAGGGAAGAAGCGGCGCAAATGGGCAAGCCAATTGCGCAGCACAGGCGGCGGGATCAAGTCGACCTTGTTGAGCACTAGAATGAGGCGCTTGCCTCCACCGGCAGCCTTCATCACAGCCCGCTCAACGTCGCGCGACCGGGTGCCTTCAGGATCTCTTGCGTCGAGGACGTAGAGGATCACGTCGGCTTGGTCTACCACCTGCTTGAAGACCTTGTCGAAGGCCTTGCGGGACGACGAGCCGCCGGGGACCTCGTGCACACCGGAGTCGAGCTCCTCGTCCGAGTCTGATTCTTCATCATCATCCATGTCGTCGCCGCTCTGCAGCTCCTTGTCGTATTGCTCGGCAGCTTTCCTCGCACTCGCGATCAGGGCGGCTAGAGGGTTCGAGTCGTCATCGTCGACGTCGCTACCGTCTGCTTCCATTACGTCAGCGTCGTCCCCTGACTGCTCAGCCTCGACGAGATCGGCGTCCATGACCTCGTCAGCGCCATCCTTGGCGGATTCGCCGGCGGTTGTTGCCCTGGCGAGAGCGCGACGGGCCAGCTGCTCCTCTTTCCTCCTTATGCGGTCCTCCTCGATCTGGTTCAAGAGCTTCTCCTTGTAGGGGTACAGGTTGGGGATGCCGGGGTCTTTCTTCAGTGTGCTCTTCCACTCGGGGCTCCTCTTGGCCGCCTTTCTGGCCTTACGCTGCTTTGAATTTGAGGCCTTCTCGATCTTGTGTCGCAGACGCGTTGGCGTCCGCTTGGACTTGGGCTCTGCGCATCTTTGTCAGCAAAAAGAAGAAAGAAAATGAGAAAATGAGAAGCTCAGATATGGGAGCACATACTGCCTGGTTTGTTTATTCCGCCCATGGTTGTCGAGTTTCTTTTGGTCTCGTCAACTTGTTTGCTGGCAGTTCTGATTGACTGCAGTCGGTCAATCCTTGCCCGCAGAAGTAAAAAAATTATGGTGGAAACAATTTGCGCCGGCTCTCACCGCCCCGATAAGCTGTCGTTATCAAGACCCCTCCCTCCACTCAGGAACTGCCCCTCACTGTGCGCACGGTATTTTGGCGAGAGACAGGACAAGCAATGTCCATTACCAACCTTAGCTGCCCACCTAAAGTACCTATAGGGAGCGAGGACATGCGTTTACTTCTTGCCCTTCTCCTTACTTCTTCTTTCTGAGGTTTGATGGGATGTAAAAAGGCCAGCGTTACCAGTAACAAAATATGACATACATAGCTAGGGAGATAGGTAGGGTTTTGTCCGAAGTATAAGCCGATGATCGGGTCGGCAGTGAGCGGGGAGCGGAGTTGCCCAATTAGTCAGAGGGCCTTGCCGCCTTGCTCGGTTGGTATCACTTGTATAGTTTATATAAGACGCGCTCCTTCTGGGCAGCGTTGTAGTTTCAAAAGGGTTGAACTTCAGAACACATACCATACACATCCACATACACCTCCCTACCCAACCTACCTTGGGTACCTTCCTTCCCTAGTAACCTCGACTACCTCTCAGAAACAGGCACTCCCAAGAGATCATAGCAAAGATGGGTAGCTCGGCAAAAGAACCCGCCCCTCTGGACTTCACCGCTCCTCCAGAGCTCGTTACCTTTGACGGCCTCCTGTTTGATATGGGTAAGAGAGAAGCACCCAGTCCCAAATTCTAAACACTGAAAATGGCCGCGTGCCAGCGCAAACGCAACAACGAATAAACTTGGCTAACATGAATCAACCCTGGAAGACGGAACAATCATCGACAGTACGGATGCCGTCGTAAAGCATTGGGAATCGTAAGATCCCTCCCCAAGGCAAAACATGGAAGAAAGAGAGGCGTTCTTGGTTCAAGTTGGCCCCTTTTCTGAGAACTGACGTTACTGCAAAAAAAATACAGCGTTGGCACCGAAATAGGGGTAGACCCCGATGTGATTTTGCAGTCAGTTTTGCCTCTTCCCTTTTTTCCATTATCGCCACACCCCCGATTTAGATGGATGCCCGAGAGAAAAAAATTTATGATCAAAAAGTTTTATGATCAAAAAAATTTATGATCAAAAAGTTTTATGATCAAAAAAATTTATGATCAAAAAATTTTATGATCCAAAAAAACTTATGATTAAAAAAATTAAACGGAATCGAGTGAATCGGGACGCGGTTTATAGTGTGGGGAAGAGGGGGGGGGAGAATAAACACAGAACTCTTAGGAAGTCCTCTTGTTGAATTTGGCTGACTGAACCAATCCATCCACAGGACTTCCCACGGTCGAAGAACCATAGATATGCTCAGGGTCCTTGCCCCTGAAAAGGCAACTTGGGAGTGTGAGTTCACATCAAGCTCCCGTCCCTCTTGCCGAGGATCGGCTCCAGCTCAGAAGCTGTCTGTCTCTTCTTTTTAAAGCAAAGATTTTTTTTAAAAAAAAAATCAAGCAGTCTTGAGGAGCCGAGATCCTTTTTCAAATGACTTGCTAGCAGCCTCGGTCTTGTCGAAACAAAAAAACAAAGAGGGTCAACTTTAACTAACGAACCGACCCGACAGACATCCAACACATGGAGGGCCTTCTCCCAAAGCTTTACGGAGCCGACGCCGTCGAGATCCCCGGAGCCCGGAGTCTCCTGGAAGAACTGATTTCGCGTGATGCCCCCTGGGCTATCGTCACCTCAGGCAGCGTCCCTCTGGTGACTGGCGTAGGTGCCATCCTATCTTACCTACGTACCTACCTACTCCATACATACACATCAACTCCTCCTTCTCTCTTACAGCTCCCTCGCCATCCATCCCACTCGAAGAGAGGAGAAGAGAAGAGAAGAGACTGCTAACCACTAGAGCTTTGGTAATTCTCGCCGCTACTTAGTGGCTAGGCGTCCTCAAACTACCTGCTCCCGAGCACTTGGTTACGGCCGAGTCGGTGAAGGACGGAAAGCCGGACCCCGCGTGCTACTTGCTGGGTCGCTCAAGGCTGGGGCTCGAGGGGCCCGACAAGCAGGTTCTCGTTCTGGAAGACAGTCCTGCTGGTATCCGGGCCGGCAAAGAGGCCGGGTGCAAGGTCTTGGGGGTTGTGACAAGCCATACGGCCGAGCAAGTCCTCAGCGCCGACCCGGACTGGGTTGTCAAAGACTTGGCTTCGGTGAGGCTGGTGCGAAGTGAGGGAAAACCAGGGGTGACATTGGAGATTAGGGACGCCTTGGTGGTTACCAAAAACTGACTGAGGGGGGAAAGAGAATGCGATGTGAGTGAGATTGTAACAGGGATGGACAAAAAAAGGGAGGAGACACACGTTTGTTTGTGTTTACGCAACATCACGAATAGAAATGACTAAACAAAGACAACAATTGCTTTCTGCGTATAAGGGACCAATCCGGCTTTGCTATACGGAGGCATCACACAAGGCGGCGGGTGAGACAGAGACAGACATCCATCCGACTGTTCTGGCTTCGCGTCCCAGACAATGGTGGCAATCAAAAATAAGAATGATGGTATGGGTGTCTTGCTTTGGGTGGCGGGCCTTGGAGAAGCCTCCGTTTTACACGGCGCGCCGTCGTTGTTGCTTGCTTGCCAGTTGGGGTGAGTTCGGTGTGTGGATTGCGTGTGAGATTGGCTGTCTCTCTCTCTCTCTCTCCTTTTCCGAGCTCGAGGAGACTGCCCTGCTGGTCCTGTGGGATATCAGATGTCTGTCACAATCCCCCTCCCCTTCGGATTTGTGTGTTGAACAAGATAGGATTTAGATGCGTCTTAGGAGGCTCCAGTGAGTGTTTCCACACATGGATATCTCGGATGGGTCTCTCTCTCTCTCTCTGTGGCGTCAGCCAGGCTTCCCAGAGACGAGCTGAGGATGCAGGGCGGCGTGCCCCTTGTTGCCCCCCCCCCCCCCCAAAAATACCTTGCTTTATCATCCGCAGGCGAGGTGACTGAATGAATGCTTTCCGCAACGCATGTTCGTTCTAGACCGGCGGAAATACCGATTCCCCGCTCCCAAGCTGGGTTGAGTGCGGTCTGGCCATGCGGCGCAGAGCTGCGTAACCATTACCAAGAGCCCCCAGGATTTTCCCCCGCCCTGGGACAAGTGAAGTGGGGAGAGGAAGTGCGAGTAGTATAGAGTAGAAGAGTATGGTGGCAAAGCAGCAGTAGCGTCACTTCCTTTCAAAGGGCGGCGACTGTCGATCATCCGGGGTAGAAGATAGTAGAGTATACTCAAGAAGAGCAGAGGAGCTCACGATTAGGAGACATGATGACATTAACTGTTGATCACCTGCCCTGTAAGTTGAACAGGGGGGCTGGATAGGAACACGTCCAGCAGTGGATGACAGCCCTCCAGCCCAGTGACTTTTGGGACCCTATTCAGCGCGGACAAAATTCCGCCATTTCCACAAGCCTTCCACACACACAAGATAGTCAAGGTCTTGTCATACTCTAGATCGCAGAGATCAAAGCTTCCGGTGGCGAGCATAGAATCTCGGGGTCAGCCTCGGGAGAGCACCGCAGCAAGCTGGGTACCTCCTCTCCCACCACATTACACAGAACAGAGCCGATCCCTCACACACAGTCGACTTAAAGTCCGAAATGGTTATTGCTCAGACGGGAGGCCAGATGACTCGACAGCAAGTAAGCCATGTTCGACCCGATGCCGGGGAGGCGGCCAAAACCCACAAGGAAGGCTGTTGCACACTGAAACACATCGCATCGAAATAGAGCTCTACGCTTGACGGGGCGTGCGGACGGGAGACGCGGACAAGGCGACCGGGCGGCGACGGCTGGTCTGCAAGGTCCCGACCTCCCACGACCCTGTGTTACCCGCGACGAGAGCCTGTGATCTTCCGTGCGAGGTGCTGGTGGGTACTCGCATGTGCCCCCTTAGATGGCCGACGATTTGCGTAACGAAGAAACACTCGCTCCTGCATTTTTTTGGTTTCCGGGCTGAGACTATATGTAATAAGGGTCACAAGAGCTGCTGTCCAATTTGGAAGAGCACTGATCGCCTAACCAGGGCAATTACGCAAGGCATAGGTATGCCCGAATCGCCTTCTGAACGCACCTGCTCATCCTGCCCCTTTCCAGCAAGGGATGGCTGATTCCGATCCTCCAGGCCAGTGAAGCTTGCTGATATGTCACTTTGAAGTGTTCAAGAAGGCGTTGGGGCTAAGAATTTGTCCTGTACCTGCAGCTTATCACGCCTATCAGAACACAGAACGAGGAAACGAGAAAGCCGGTGTGCACGCACAACAAGCTTGGTGGCGTCGTGGAACACGGACAAAGAGACACTAGCCAGCGGAAGTTGTTTTGCAACCCCTGTCAAGCAAATAAAGATTCGCAGATCTGAGTCTTCAGCAGCAGGAACAAGAGACGAGGCATTTGCCCGAACCTCATATCACAGCAGGAAAGAGATTATTCAAGAAAGAAGAAAAAGGGAAGAGCGTGCCAGATTGTGCCGACTGGTGGACTGAACTTTGTCGTCATGTTTGCCACCCCCCCTAGACAATTTTGTTTTTGTCCCGCAAGGACTGGAGCGAGTCGCGTCCCGGATTGGGGAGCGTGTTGTTGTACTTATGTGTCGTTAGTTGTCTTGAATGCGGCTCAAAACTGCAAATCGACAAAACCGGGACAAGTCGTACATAATCTGTAAATGAAGATTAGATTGCCCTGCCCCCCCTTCTCCCGTGGTGGGAGTTAGTTATCCGGACACCTCTTCGGAATCGGACCTGGACAAACCAGTACAGCTCGGGCTTTAGCGATTTGATGGATAAGGACTGATGAGGTGCGGGAGTGAGCGAGCATCGGTCTCGCTGGTTTCTTTTTGGGCATTGCTCCTTCGCCAGTCATGAATCATGAAAGGAGAAAGCTGTTTTCGCGGAACCGCAGTGCGCACCGCAACACACAACGGGACGAGATGATCTGTGCAAGCCAGATGCAAGGGTGCCCTGCGGGGAGGGGGCAAAGTACCGTGAAGTACTTTCAAAATGCGGGTACATGGCACACCGTATGGATGTTACCTATCGTCCAAGACTCAACGGAGCAAGGCTTTGGGCAGGCCCCCTACCCTAGAACACGTGGCCGCGCGGACCCAGAATTGAACATAATCTCCCGCCCCTTGGTCGCGCTCTATCGGGCATGAAGTCATCTTATTCAACAGTTGTTTTCTTTTTGCTGCTGGATGGCGGCGGCAAGAACTGCAGCTCGTATCCCAACAGCGAACCGCCTCGGATGAAAACCCCCAAAAATCGGTTGCGTGCGCCAAGTTATGAGCCAATCTTGACTTCCAGTTGTTAGAGTAGTTTTTTCGTGGCCATGCGAGATGCCGTGATCTGTCCAGTGTCGACAAACCAAGGGAAGGGGGAGAGATAGAGAGAGAGAGAAGAGAAGGCGATGATGTGCTCTGGAGTTTATGCCCACAAAAGGTTTGCGAGTTGGTTGCCGTATCAAGACGCCCTGACGCAATGCTTCAGTAACCCAAGTGGTAGGGTTACACTCGGGACCTCTGTCCTCGCCAGCTCCGGCGCCGCTGCTGTTCACCTTCGGGTCTCTGAAGCACTCTCGAGTCTCCACAGAGACCCTCACAGGTCAAAAAGCGTCGGGAGCGAAGATCCCCAGACCCACGCCAAGTCCATACCCCATGCTTAACATAGCCATACGACCTGGGTTTCGAGATCTTCTGTTCATCAACGAGTCTGTCTGGAAGAGAGGGAGGACAGCGATCCTACGCTGAGTTATCGAAGTAGGGAGAACCATGGCAAAAAGAAAATGCGCCGGTCGCTGGCGCCGCTGTGCCATTGCCCTGCCTCTCGATGCAAGTCTTGTTGGGGCTCTTGAGGTGAGGCAACAAGGCAGCAAGGGCTGGAACCCCTCAGCAACTGACAAACGACACGAACGGGTCAGCTGCAGCAAGGCCCCCCGCCTTGGGAGTCCCTTGCTGGTGGGTGCTGGTGTTGCGAAAAGGCCCCACCACTGCTCTCTCGTAATGTCCTCCAATGGGACAGCGGATGCGAGCCAAGCATCGGGTCTCTGGAGTCTGTAGGAGGTGTTGGTCTCCAGGGGAGGTGTTTGGTGATGGCCGGTCTTCATCCTGAGTTGAATGATAAGGTTCTATACTATCATGGGCTTTAAGAAGCCATCTCGAACAGAGTTTCGACAAAGTCTTCTGCTCTAACCAGCCCCGGGAAGTTTAGTGCTGCCGGTGTTGTAGGTTGTCGATTGCGTGTCGTTCAATGATGTTGACGGCACAGCATCCAATCTCGTCCTTGTCCAAGGAGTCACAGTATGTTCCCTGGCATGGATGAGGCACAGTCCTCACTCACAAGATATCATGAGGCCACAGAAAACCGAAAGATACACCAACACTTTGAATCTCTTTGCGACGCACCACCTCGGAAACCGCTCGTCGCTGCAGCAGCCAGCTGCGAGTTCCATCGCTGTAATGTATGCTGAGTACCTCTACGGACGGTGTCTGGGAGCCAACAGATGTGACACTCACCAAAAAGTGGGTGAGTGGTGGCCCCACGAGCGATCGGCATCCGAGTGATGCTTATCCGATGGGTCCCGCCTCGCCTTGTCTTCGTCGGCCAGGCGGTCGGGTTTTCACTTAACTGGAGGAAGGGGAAAAAAAAAAAGGGATGGACTTTCCGTGTGCCTGGCGAAAATCGGTGAGTTATGGAATGCTCCTTCGCCTTCTTGAGAGAACAGCTCAGATCCGCGCTCGCCCATTTCCCCAGTGAAGGCAGGGGGATACTTTTCCCCTTCCTTCCTGTTCTTGTTGGCAGTCCGCTGAATGCAACGTCGAATTGCTAATGTCGTGCTCACGTCCCGCAGGGGGACGTGATGCGCAGCGGGAGCCGGATCCCGCTGTTGGTCGAGGTCTGTTGACTGTCAGTGTTGGCAAGATTCAAAAGTCCAGCAGACTGCCGATGTTACGGTGTGGGTTGCTGGGCCTTGTGCATATTGCACATCTTAAGAAAATCCTGGTGTGGGCTGCTCGGATTTGTTCTGTGCGTCTGGAACTCCAGCGCTTTGTTCAGCTAGAGAAAAGCCAGCCAAACAGACAGCTGCCCGCAAGCCACAGGAGAGCCTGGAGGCGGGATGGACCCCTCGACTTTGCTGCCCCCTGGCCCCTGGCTGGTGCCTTTGCGCCTCTGAGGCTCCGACTGATCTCTCCCCCCCATCTCTTGTAAAGGTGTGCCGGTCCGTGATCGGGTAAGCAACATATAGGTAGGTAAAAGGGAAAACTTTTCCTGAAAACCCGTCATTTTCACAACAGTTGCAGGAAATTTTGCGACTGAACACTCCTTCCGCCATCGCCGGCTGCGCCCCTTTGGTGTCGGCGTGTGTGCAAATGTGTGTGTGTGCGTGTGCAGAGCAGAGTTTACACACCGAACCTCAGTGCTGGCGACCAAGGAGGACGATGACGGGACCCGATGCTACTAGGTCTTCTGCACTGTGAGGACTGTTTTCCTAATGGAACCTCCCCAAGATGGACCCCACCACCTGCTGTGTGGTGCGAGCGGCGAATTGCACCAGGCGAGCGCCATAAATAGCAACGAGCCATGCGAGTTCTGTGTTACCATGCGCGTCGCGCCGTGATTTTTGCGTGCAACCTCATCCTCTTTGGTGGGGATGCTGCCTGTCGAGGCTCACCAGAAGTGCGGGCCTTGAATTTCTCGTGTCTTGGACCTCTCGACCTGCCGTTGTTGTTACTGCCCATTTGGCTCTCTCGCTCAGAGCAGGACGCCGTCAACTCGGGCTCTCGCGAGACGGAAATCAAGGTGAGACATTAGATCTGCCGTGGCTTTTCAGCTCTACGGGCCCCCAAAAGAGCACGGTGCCGTGTTCCTGTCAGAGTCTTATCTGTGCCTCGCGAGATCTCATCCAGGGGGACCGGTCGGCGAGCTTGGACAAGATGATGCACATCTCGTTGTTATGTGCGGGGTTGAACGATTCCCCAACTCCAACACTGCCACTCGTCAGTCCGTCAATAATAAAGCAGAGCTATTGATGTCTTTTTGTCTCGGAGCCTCCCCGTTCTGGAGAGCATCGTTTTCATCATGAGTAATAAGTTGCTGGACGTCGAGATTCCGTGTAGGGCCCAGGCCGACAATGCAATCTCTGCGGGATGTGTGGTACTGACGCCGCATCTTGACGGCTGTGATGACAGTTGCTCACGTCAGTGTTGAACCGGCCGGTATCAGGAGACTTTGGGGTTGCAAGACACCAGGGCAGCTGGCCTCCTGCAAGGAAGACTTCAACAGCACGTTTGCGAATCAGAAGCAGAGTTAAGCGAAAGGGCCCACAACAAGGGAGCCACGCGAGTGGATGGGCACACAGGGTTCAGACGAACTGGGGGTTCGGCGACAAAATGGGATGCGGAGGGAAGGGGAAATTTTTGCTGCTTCTCGGAAAACAGCGGAGGCCGAAATGGTGGAGTCGAACAGCCGCAGCCTTTCCGAGTCCCTCACCTCGATCGTGCTTCATCTTTTGCCCATCGATGCGGGAAGGACAAGGCGATCAACAGTCTGAGAAAACAGAGCGCTGACAGCAGCTTGGAGGCTTTGCGAACGGTCTGTCTTGTCTAGGCTCCAAAGAACATCAAGATTTAAGTTATCAACCGCCCTCGTCACGCCGGCTCACCACCCGTCCTCCACCACCTTGCGTGATGCGCCCTTGGCGTCTTCCTGCCAACCGGGGCTCGCAGCTGACAGCATGAAAAGCCAATGGGATGTCAAGCCTGACCTTAGCGTACAGCTCGAAGCAGAAGAGGGTTCAAGCCTTTCCTGTTTTGGGACGATGCCTTGCTCTTTTTTGTCGGCTCCAATAGGAAAATGGAGACGGTGCAGACAGAGAACGCAGGCCCGTCCCGCCACTCTAGGGTGGTGCCATTGATGTCGTTAGAAGTCTGAAATGCTGAAATAAACAGAAAGGAACAGAACCAGCCAAGTGCCGTTGTTGAAACCTAGGTGAATCCTTAAAGCTTCTGGGGCTCGCCGTTACTCCATACTAGTAGCGGGCGGCGCAACGCCATCCAAGCATCAGCTTAAGGTTTGTTTGGCCGACAGGGCGGG
The DNA here is from genome assembly GCA_027569635.1 of Lasiosphaeriaceae sp. G1095. NCBI lineage: Eukaryota > Fungi > Ascomycota > Sordariomycetes > Sordariales > Lasiosphaeriaceae > Lasiosphaeriaceae sp. G1095. The sequence continues at coordinate 28,354 of JAPDFK010000110.1, forward strand.
TTCCTGAATAACGTTGGCTGTTAGCCTTTGCCGGATCTGTCTGAGAACGGAAAATATGTGTCCAGCACAAGCCATCCCGAGACACCAGAGAATGGTTGGGCACGGTCTGCAAATGGGCCCAAGCAAGCAAGGTACGGCGCTCTGGACTCGATTTTGCGAGCGTCGATCCGGCAGGTACGGAAGAGCACGGCAGCGCCGAGGCTGGGCTGGCCACCCACCCCCTCATCCTTGGTATTGATGGTGTGGGATGGGATAGGATGGGATGGGATGCGTGTGTTGTGTGTGTGTGTGTGGAATCGTGGATGTGGTCATGTAAAATGTTGTGGGATGGATGGGGATTGAGCTTGCTCGCTCGGCACCGAAGAACTGGTTTGACCGTCCACTTGTCTCCCGTCTTAGTGTAAGGCGGCGGCAGCAGCAGCTGCTGCAGTTGGGTACCTCCCTTTCATTGGGAAGGTACTGGCTGGTTAGGTAGCAAGGGTAGGTATGTATGTACCAGTAGCGGCAGCCTTGCTTTTTCCTGTTTGTTTGCTCCTGTTAGTATTTTCAGCTTCGCAGTCGTCCCTTCCTGTCCTTCCACCCCGACACTTTCTCCCTTCCGCCCCTGCATCCCTCCTGCGTAGCTGCCAAATCAGACGGAGTTTTTGAATTTGGGAAATCACAGAGCACCCAAGCTGGAAGAAGGCACATGGATCAAGAATCAAGAAAGTTGCCTAACCTGGACATGGATATCCAAGCAGGAATCAGGACCGGCCTTGGGGAGTGATTGATTGCCTTCCATTAGCTAGCGCGAGCCACCTGAAGGACTTGGAAGTTGGAGGTGGTTGAACCCCACAATTGCCGCGCCGACTGTGCGGGCACTGTAGACGGCCAATACGCTGCCGTCAAGAAGGACAGTAGGAATAAAACGAGCCCGGACGGCTGCCCCAATGATGATCAGCCGTGATCCGCTGTCGGCAGATCCCCAATGGCCGCCCAATCCGCCAGCAGCTCCTCTGCTCCCTCTTGCCATTCGTGAATCGTGATCGATCATCGGCTGGCAGCTTGACGCCGCCCTGGCAAGCCTCTCGACGACCTGAATGGCCGGCCTGTGGGGTTCGAGCTCTTCCAATACTGCTAAAAGCGAAGCCGCCGAATCGATTAAAGGGATCGGTATCACGTCCAGCAGCAGTCGGCGCATCGCGATTGGTATGACGCCCATGTCCCTCGAGGCCGAGGCACGCAAATGGAAGCACAGTGCCTCCCGACGTCTGGTTGTCGGATTGTCTTGTTCAATCTCGCCCGTTGACCCCGCCATCCCCCCCTGTTGATGTGTGGTGTCGGTTGTATCGGTTGTTGAAGCGAGGCTCTCGAGACTCGACGCAGCAGCAGCTTTGCTGCAACCACCTGCGCAGCCAGGGCATTCTTCTCAGCCCAAACAGGTGGCAGCCCCTTGGTCTCGGTTTGCGGAGCATTGCATCTCAGCTCGAGCTCATGACTTGTTCCCTGTACCTGTCCGAACGTACGTAGTAGGGTGCTCCATGCTTCTCTGGTGCTGGAGGGAGGCACAAGGTACGTGCCAGGATCACTGCACCCTTGGCAGCAGGGGTCCGCGCTAGCGGGCACCACTGATGGATCCCCCGTTGTGCCCTTCTCTTGTGTGATACTGTAAGTGCACGGTGCTGCACCTGGCCTACCCCTGGTCCGATGTCGAGCTATGGGGCTCGCCAGGGTGGGATTTCTCGTCCCAAGGCGTATCCGTACTGTCACTTTTACCCAGCTCTTTGCACACTGTCCGTTGCCCACTCTTTAATAAACAAAATGCCCCGGGGCACTGGTCGACCCAGGCAAGCCAGGGCAGATGTCGTCCCCTCTCGAATCCACAGCTGGGATCCCACTCTCCCACTTGGATGGAAGTCGCAAGAGGTACCCCAGTCTCTCCCGTGCGGCAGAGCTACATGCTGTAGAGTTGAGTTGTACCTCGACTCCCTCCCAGTCCCTTCGTCCCAGTCAAGTTCAGGTTGTGCCAACCGCTCTAACCCCTGTTGAGGATCTCTCCTCTCACACACAGGCACCACCTCTCTCACCCCACCCCACCCCATGCCCATGCCCATGTCCACGCCCAAAGCCAAGCAAAGCCAAGCAAAGCCAAAACCCATGCCCATGTCCACGCCCAAAGCCAAGCCAAGCCAAAACCCATGCCCATTCCCACGCCCCCTGTCCTATGTCTATCCACCCGCCGCCGTCCCAGCGCCTACCGCATGCAGAGACAGTCCACAGCACACACACCACAGCAGAACAGCAGCACCAGCAGCACCAGCCAGGCAGGAAACTCGCCTCTGGGGGGCTGGCTCTGGGTGCTGGGCTGGGCGAGCTGCCTTGGGTCCTTCTCTCCTCCTCCACCTCCACCTCCACCACGCCGCCCTTCGCGGCAAAGACCCTCCTCGCTCCACGGACTGTGAAGGAGGGTAGGCATATAGGTACCTGTACTAGTAGTTATGCAAAGCACAGGGTCCGGAACAACTGACTTATACTTCTGCTCCACACCCCTCCCTCGACTCTCCGTCCCTCTTGTCCTGTCCCGTCGTGATTTGCTTTTCCATATCTCCCCCGTAGAGAGAGCAAGTAGGTCCTGCCCTGCCCGCGACGAGTTTCCCCAGGGACGCGACTCAGGACTCCGAGACACGACAGGCCCTGCTCGCACAAGACAAGCTGTGTCTCGCCCTTCCGTTCCCGTCCGCAACCTTGTTTCTTACCTCTTGCCTCTCCCCCCTCCAACGGTTCCAGGAGTCCAGAAGCTGTTCATGCTCCACGCCCCTCGATCGCTTTTAAGCAGGACAAGCCTCTCCCCGGCCACTGCCCACCCTAGTTCGTGCTTGGTCCTAGGTTCCCGGCAAGCCCAAACGTTCTTTGTTTCCATCTGCCATATCAGCTCAGAGGCTGCCTTCGTCTCGTTGACCCTCACCCTCAGTCGCTCTTTCTGCACCACCTGCCAACTACTCTATACGACGGCTTCCCAGAGCACGTGTATCCTGTCGTCTCGAGAAACTCCCAAGGACTCACTCACATATTGTGCTGCTTGCGACCCGTGAGCACGCGTCGGCTCGCAGCAATAGACTTGCTCTCTTGGGCCCTCTGTTGGAACCGGCACAACATGGATATGGAGATGATCGACCTCTACCGGCGGCCATATTCCAGCCTCAACATGCAGACCTTCGGCGCCCAGCAACATGGACAGCAACATGGACAACCACATGGACAGCCACATGGACAGCCACATGCACAACAATTCCCTTACTGGAACCAGCACCTGATGGCGTTTTATCAGCAACAGCAGCAGCAGCAGCAGCAGCAGCAACGTGCGGCGACGGCAATGATGGGCCAGGGCAACATGCATGCCTCGAAGCAGACGGAGCCGAAGCCGAGGCTGGCAAAGGAAGAGGTTGAACTGTTGGAGCGGGAGTTCATGAAGAACCAGAAGCCGAACAGCAGCACCAAGCGACAGCTAGCCGAGCAGATGGGTGTCGAGGTGCCCAGGATAAACGTGCGTCTTGGAGAGAGGCCTCGGGAGAGCTTGTGAGCTAACATATGAGACAGAACTGGTTCCAGAATCGACGAGCAAAGGAGAAACAGATGAAAAAGACGGCCGAGTTCGAGGCGCAGCAGGCCAAAGATAGGGACAGTTCCGAGTCCAAGTCATCTGATGATGACCAAGATCAAGGCTCGGTTAGCGAGTTTTACGGGTTGAGCAACCTCCACCAGCCGCTTGGGCTGTCGACTGCCGTCTTTGCAGACGACGACGAAGACGACGACGACGACGCTGATGGCGGTGATGTCGAATTCGGGCGGCGTCCAAGTAACTTCCTCGAGCCGCTTGATCCCGCTGCTTCGATGCCTGCTGCGCATGCCACTGGGACTCCAGCAAGCTCTGATAGCGACGGCTTCGTTCATGTCGAGTATGAACCGTCGAGCTCGCCCCCTCACCACACGCACGATATTCTAGAACTCGCACCACCACCCACACTCTCGAGTTCATTCGCTCCGATGCAGCATCACCAGGCAGACTTCCAGCGTCTGGCGCCATACATCTATGGATTGTCGGAGCCGGCTGCTGCTCATGGTCTTCCAGAGCCCTGCTATGACGGCATGCCATCTCACCGCGGGATCCTTCATGATTCGGGCCCGTTCATTCCGTTCGCAGAGAAGGATTACTTTGCACCGGCTCCGGTGCCGCAGTTCCCCTCTCAGTTAATAGGTGAGAATGCAGCGAGAGGCGGCAACCATGAGTCCCCAGCCCACCATGGATTAGCTGAGGACTTGATCAAAGAGGAAGATCTGTCACCTTCGTCGATGCCCGACTCCCCTCCATTGGCACCGGATATGCGCTTCAAATCCCCGCCTCCCCCTGCCGACATTGCTGGCCGCAGAAACATGCGGCGTCCCGCTCCGCTTGGGCCTACGTCACTGCGAAGTGCCTCACATTGCGCGGGGCCCAAGACTGGCATCGATGCACCCAGGCGCGCTGATACAGCGAGCCCTCTAAGGCGTATATCATCAGCCACAGGCAGTCTTTCCGGCCGTGTTCAAAAATCTTTATTGGCAGGCGGCCCAAGATCACCTTTCAACATTGACCGAAACAAAGAAGCCCTATATCAAACCCTCCAGGGTACCCAGTCCCCGCTTATGGCATCTCTGAATAGCGCCATGTCTCCTATGAACCCGGAAGGGATCAATGGCCAGGGAATGCGCGAGAATACCGTGACCACAAATGCTTCAGATGAGGAGCAGGGCTACACATTTGGTTCTCTTGGGACCGTGAGCAACCTCCCCATGTACAAGGCTGAGCCCAATGCCAAAACCCCGCCGAGTACTCCTGGGCTGCCGATGGGCTTCCAAGACTCTTTCTATTCAAACTCGGCCGAGCACGGGTGGAATTATGCCCAGCAGGATGAGCCTCTGCCAACGCCGAGTCTGTGCAGCCACGGAGGATCGGAGCTCGAGTTCTCCATGGCTCCGCAAATGCCGGGCTATGTAGCCAGTCAGCCGGTCACGCCTTCATTCCCTCCCTCAATCGGGCCTACTTATACTGGCTTTTTTGGTGGCAGCCTCGCAAACACCGAGTACACCTTCCCGGATTCTTATCCGCCAGAGTCGTCAGCGCGATCTTCGCCTGGTGGACCGCCGAAATCGAAGCAGTTCCAGTTTGCCCAAAACGTCACGCCGCAAGACTTCAACACCGACAAGTGATAGCGAGTCATTGCGATGTAACGCCTGTATTTTTTCCTCTTTGTTTTTGTGTTTTCCCCGTTGACTTTGCTCGACAAGTGGGGAATACTTCGGCTTGGCCACGTCCTTGTCATATATACCAAACCAGTTGGGCCCCCTTCACGGGGACCCATGTACCAACAATCTTAACCAGCGCCCCATGAATGGGGCATCGGCATGTCGGGAAAAAAGCAACAATGTTCCGGACGGCGGCAATTTTGAAAACGTCTTTGTTTATTTGCTATTGCGGACAGCTACCGAGCTTGTTGCTAACCACAACACACGGAAAGCTGCAGAGGCTACAACACCAAAAACACGCACACTCACTTAATGTAATGCGATAATGGACGAAATGGTTTGGGATGGATGGACTCTTGTTTTGTTTTGTGTGAAGGGCGCAATGATTTTGGATAACACACATACCCGCGGAAGGAAAGGAGGTGCTTTTTGTCACATGTTTTAATGGCGCCGCAGCAGGGTCCGCACACACCACCACCCAGGGGCGATCGAAGCGTCTGTCTGTCCGTCGAAGGGGGGGGGGGGTTCACCCAAGTAATAAGTGGTAGTAGTTATTCGGACTCGGAGGGATCCTGCCGCCACAGATCGTAAGCCGTTGCGATTTGGGGTATGAAAAAAACCCAACAGAGATCCAAGGGGTGGAATGTTCAAGTTTTTTTCTTCTTTTTTTTCCCTCTATGACGGATGGGAAGTGGTTGGATGTTAGAAATATACACGAATTCAATGCCAACTGGGAATGAACAGGGAAGAGAGAAGGGGGGAAGGGTGTAGGTAGGCATATAGCATGGGGAAAATATTACCCTACATACCTATATATACACATATATATAAATAACTTAATGATCTTATGGCCTGGCCCGGTATTTGGCGTCATTCATGTCCTTCTTCCATCTTGTTTCTTTATACTACTCTCGTGTCGTTACCATGTCGTTACCCCTACCCACATACTACCTGCACGTTATCAATGTCTAATGTGTGGGGTGGGTAGCAATCCAAAGCAGTATGAATATATTACCTACATGTCGCTTAGATTTGGGACTCCCCTCATATATATATATATATGGTTTAGCCGTCGATTGGGGTTCCGGAATCTTGGTTCGGTCCGAGCCGGTCAACTACCTACCCGGCGTACCGTGACACCCCTTTTGTGTTTACTCAACAACAGACACATTCTTTCCTCCGGGTAAATGCATCGCGGCAACATGTTAGCTCACTCACTGTGGCCGCGCGCACTGGTCAACCAGCAAGATACGATTGTCAAGTTCCGGAACCCAGGTCAACGAACGCGACGGATACAAGTTCAGGGGTATATGGATATCATTCTACGCTCAGCTTGGATAACTACGTACGTGTACGTACAACTATGATGGACAAGAAAACATGTACATCATTAGACCAAAGGCAGTGCAGTCACCAACCATCCTACATGCCATGTGAACTTCTCTCCTTACTTTTGCCCATCTTCAGAGTCGATAGTGGATGCCCACCACATGGTCGCCATAACCGCTAACTCCCTCATCTTATTCATTGACTTTTCATCACAACTTTCTCTCGTGCATAGAGGGAGAAAGAAGGAGGCCCCGAGAAACTCCGGGAATCTCGTCTAGTCCAACGCCGGGCCCTCTTGTTCATCACGAGCAGCTTGGTAGCAACCACTCAGCGACGGGCAGTTGCTGCAAGTTCAATTAGGGTGGGTAGGGAGTGACTTATCAAAATCCACCAAACCCTCCCCGCGTAGCGCATAAGGGAGTATTCGTGTCTCCTGGAATAAGGGATATCGCTTCCCGCATGTACGGAGAATAAAAGGCAAGTCGCATGAATAGGTGCCAAGAAAAGAGATATCGGATTGAACACGCTTAAAAAGCCAAGAAGAAAGGGAGATAGTCAAAGAGAAGTTACGAGTTCCAGACTTCTGGGGTAGGTGCTTCAGCAATAGAACCCGTCACCGCTTTGGCTTCCCCTGCTGCTGGTAGATGGCAGGCTAGTATTTGGGGTCCCCTGGTTTGAGCTCGTGTCACTACTCGGCGTGCCCGGCTGGACAACCCTGTTGCGGATAGTCATAATCCATTCGTGCTGGAGGAGCTCGACGGCGGTGGCGCGCTTTTTTGAATCGCGGACGAAGCAGCGCTTGAGGAAGTCAAGACCCTGCGGGCTAAGCTGGTCCGGCAGGGGAAGCTGCGGGGGATTTCCTTGTGCAATGTTATACATAATTGCCCACTCGTTGTCTAGATTGGCCCATGGTCGCCTTCCGCTGGCCATCTCGAGGATGACGCAGCCGAGCGACCAGATGTCGACCGATCCAAAGTGGCCGGGGTTCTCGCCCTTGATCACCTCGGGCGACATATACATGGGGGTTCCGGTCATGGACTTGTTGGGTTTGGAGCTGGAAAGATCCTGGACAAGCGTCCGGCCCTGGCGTGCGATGAGCTTGGCCGCCCCAAAGTCGACGTATTTGATGATGCCGTTGTGGTCGAGGAGGATGTCTATATTCTTCAGTTAGTACAGATCCGGTACGATAGCGGGCAAAAGGAAACACCGACTCTCTGGCTTGATGTCACGATGGGCAATCCTCAGCTCGTGCAGATAGGCAAGACCCTCGAGAAGCTGCAGCGCGTAAACCATAATGACTTGCTCGTCCTCAATCCGGCCATGCTCCAGCAGATTCGCAAGTGAGCCGCCCGAGCAGAACTCCATGAACATATAAACTCGGTCCCGATGAACCTCGATCCCGTAGTAAGAAACTACGTTAGGATGGTCTACCGACTCCAAAACGCGCATTTCATCCGTAATTTGACCGGCGACGTTAGGTATCAGCTTGGGATCTTGAAGGCGAATCTCCTTCACAGCCATTACTTGGCCCGTGTCGAGGTTCATGGCGGCGTAAACATTGCCAAAAGTTCCACCGCCGACAAAGTGACCTTGTTGCCATCTCATGGAGAAGTTGGTCGCCGTCGAAGAGAGCCATGCGAGAGACCGGTCAACCTCATTGGACGCTTCCAGCACTCTGCCCATAGCCGATCGCTCTAGGAGAATATCCTTTCTGTAATCGTCGACTTTTTGGAGTTGGTCGAGACGTGTTTCTTGTATATACTTGGCCGCTTCGTCATCATCCATGACCTGGCCTTTATTGAGCCGCTTCAACTGGCTCATGAGCGCCTCCATGCGCTGCTTCTCTGCCTGTGCAGCGACAGTGGACCTGGCTCCCATGATATCAAAGTGCGAGATCAAGAGCGCCATGCACCCGGCAACCTTGGCCCGCAACTTGGCGTATTCGCCATCACCGAGTGCCAGGATATGTCTGCCCTGTGTCATGCCCATTGCGAACTCGAGTGCCTGCACAGCCCAGCGAAAGGTCTTGCGGTCCGACGGATTGCAGTCGTCGCAGATGAAGCTCACCCAATCAAGAGCGAGCTTGGTAAGTTTGAGATTGTTCATGGATCTCCGGTTGTTGTCCATGTAAAGTAGAGACCGCTGCCCGAACTCGGTGGCGAATATAAAGCAGGTTTGGATAAGTTCTTGACAGTTAAGGCCACGGGTTTGCCGTCGAATGGCTTCAACGCTGTCCATGAAGGCGTTTGACAGCTTGAAGGCGACTTTTCGGATCTCCATGAGCCTGACATTGACCTTCTGCAGAGCCGATCTCTGTTCCAAAACTAGATCTATCTGCATATCAACCGTGTCCAGCAAGCGTTTCCTCGCATTGATCAGTCGTGTTTGGGAGCCGGCGGCAATGAGTCTCATATGTCCCAGCTTGATATCCAGGGGCTCATCCCGAAGCATCGGCATGTCGATAATCGATCCAAACCAGTGGGGGGGATCCTCGGCTCTAAGAATGAGGAGGTAAGGATCCGACGGATCTTCGGCAACGTGCTCATAAGAGAAGGTGCTCATCAGAAACTGAATATCATCGTGGCGGCCACGAAGGGTCGGAGAGGCAATGATGACGACATTTTGGTGCTCGGGACTGCCCGTATAGATTTGGAAATGGTCCGATTCAATCAGGCGTTCGTAGAGCTCCTGCAACTTCTCGGGGGAAAAGGAAATGGAGAAGTCACATGCATTTTCGTAGTTCTCGTTGAGCATCCTCGAGAAGCGCTGTAACATTCTCTGCCGGACGCGAACAGAGTCTAGAATCTGCTTGTACCGTTTGGTCATCTCGGCTACACTCTCCTTCGGCCTCCTCTGGAGCTCTTTCTCAAATGTCTGACTGAGTCGATTGAAGGCTTTGTAGGTCAGGGAGCTGAATTGCTCTGCAACCTCCACGTCGCCGCGTGTTAGATGGCTCCCAACCTCGTTGCCGAACCCCCATTCTTGAAACAGCAGTTCGGCTTCCTTGAATGTGTTCTTGTTACCGCTGAGTTTCCAGTTCAGCATCTTGAAATAGTATTTGAGAGCATCCAGGATGACAAAGTCAAAATCTTCGTCGATACACGGCGGCAGATCCCAGCTATTCTGCGGCCGGGAAATTGCCATGTACTCGGCTTTGATCTTGATGGCTAACCTCAACAGAATCTGAAACTGTGTAATCATTTGATCCTGCATCATGGGGTTCTGCTGGGCCGAGTCCTTCATCTTCTTGGCATAGGCCAGGCGCACCTTGATGATCTCCTCGATAAGCCGTGAGGGAAAACTGATCAAAGTAAGCAGCTCCTCAATATAGGGCGGGAGATGGCGCTTTTGGAAGCCGGCGGCATTGTCGATGAGGGTCTGTTTGGCCTTGTGGATAACTCTGGAGATACCATCCAACATGCTCTTTTTCTTGAGGCTCAGCGCGTCCACGCCAGGATCCTCATGGAGAGACTTAAGACCCTCCTCCTTCATCAGCCGGTCCAAGAAGGAAGAATCGTCGCTCAGGCCGTTTTCATTGGGCGACTTGTCCTTGGGCCGTTGGAAATCGAGCGCGTCGTTTCCCACCCACTTCTTCAAGATGGAGAGCTCCGTGTTGATCATCTCGTTGACGTTGTACCATGATATCACTGCGTCGCAAGTCTGATTGTACGATTCCAAAACACTCGGCTTGAGCGCCGCCCTAAGTGCGTTGTTTGAAGGGAAGAGATTTCCAATCTTCTCGATCTTGGCGACCACATCGCGGACCTGGTCGATGGGTGGCTTCCCCGCCTCGCTCTCGCCAGCAATGGAGAAGTTGATAATATCGTCGACGGAACGATCCATACTCGCTCGGGCGTCTTCTATCATTCTCTTTTGGACGGGCACAAGCCTCCCGAGATAACGGGAGCGGATGCCGAGCCACAGTTCTCCCTTGTGGGTGGACAGGCCAATCTGATCGTCTGCCGACCCAATTAGACGTTTCTTTTCCTGGCGCACAACGTCGCCGGTAAGAACAGCTTCAAGCATCCCGTGCCACTCGAGCCTTTCCCGATTCTGCACATCCTTCAGGTCATCCTCGGAAACCTGGCTCTCTTCATTGTTGACAAACATGATATGGGCATCTTCGTAGCTGTCGAAGGGGCCCTCTGAAGAAGGTGTTTCTCCTTCTGAATCCGAGTCATACTGTTCGCCAGAACCGAGGGTGTCAAAGTAGTCATTGTTGTAATCCTGCTGACGCAACCTCCGTACGTACTCTCGCTCCTGGGCACGGAAGGTCGAGGTCCCAATAGGCCGTGGTCTCGAGCCGTCTCTTGCATGGGGACCAGTGTTGCCGGGATATGGGGTAGGGGGCTGGGCCGGCCTTCGCTGAGTATACGGCTGGTAGGTGTTCGACGGGGTTCTGGCAGGAGCCGTGGGGCGCTGAGGAGGCCGGGCGGGGGTAGCCACCGGCGGCATCGAGGCAGAGTGGGCGGCAGTCTCGGTATATCTGGCTAGAGACCCGAGCTCGTCCTGCTGTTCCAGAGCGTGGGTGTCGGATTGGGAGTCTCCAGAAGACGCCGAGTTCTCCGAGTCGTTTGACACAGCCAGAGGACGAACTCCGTTCTTGAGCCTGTCAGTCCGCGTGACCTGGTCATCGTCGCCTTGGGAGAAGCGGACGGCGCGGGGCGAGGTCTCGGTGGCCATTGTTCTACTGCCAGCCAGAACTGGTTCCTTGGAAGGGCGGGGCTAGGCGCAGACGCAGCCGCAGCCGCAGCCGCAGGCGCGCAACTTTGCTTGACCTCGATACGTGCGGGCGGGCGAATGTGTCTGTCGCAATGGCAGCCAAGTTGGGGAGCTGCTGTAGCAAGATGATCACCCGCTCCTAGGGGAAGTCGACATGTCACGGCGACGGTTCAACTGGGCCATCGGGTGCAGAAAACCAGCGGAAATAGTGGCAATCGGTCAATTCACGGACCCTGTCTGTTTCAGGCCGTCATTAGCAAAGGGGAAGAAGAGCTATCGATGGTTGTAACAGTTTGGAGATTGACACCAGTGGCGAAGAGGGAGAGGGAGTTGTGATGGGATGGGATGGGATGTAGACTACTGAGTAGGATTCAGTTCGGCAGCACGAAGCTCCATAAAGCTTGGCCAGAGCAGACTGCCCATTGGCTACCTTAGTAGCGGCCAGGATGGGTGCCAAGAGGGCTGCTGGCGTCCAAATGCGCTAGAGTTTTAGCGGGACGGCTCAGTCCGGGCGACTGACCGACACCTAGACAAATAACAAATCCGCACCCTTGTTTTGTCTATTTGTTTCTTCATGGATGTTTCATCAGTTTGCTGATGATTGATCTGTTGCGGAAATTTCAACGGGAGGACATTATGGTCCGACGGGGTAGTATATCACACGTGCAAGCATTCCAAACGCATGTACATACTTAAGTATACTCTATGCATACAACCTAGGTAGGTATGCCTCCCTGGTTCCGTACCTGCCTAGGTACCTTCCTGCCTAAGGTACCTAGGTATGTGCTTCGCTAGGTAGTCCGGGTATCTTAGGTACCTTAGGTACGGTATATTTCACTCAGATGTCTGTCTTGGATAGAATGTCTTACTGTGCTACTCTGTCTTTAAAGGCACTTTCACTACCCGACACTCCCAACCTCCTTCAAAGGGCAACCACGGCTGAGGTCACACTACAATGTGCACTTGTCTGGGCAAATACAGGAAAGAGGAATCGATTATGTCCTGGACGGTCGGCTAAGGAAAAGGCAAGGAAACCGGGTCTTAGACAAGAACATATGGTCTTGGGCCCAAGATCGCACTCCAAAGAGCGGATCGAGAGAGTGGGTCGATCGGATTGTTAGTGCACCATCGACGTCGGTATAGGTCTCGTCTGCCGGGGGTTGAAATGGAGAGTGACAACGCGAAAAATATACCAAAGAGACACAATACCTACCGGTATGCGAAAGGGCTTTCGGGATAATTAAGAATACCATGTCCTCTCAATGTGAGAAGAGAGATGTTGTCGTCAAAATCGATTTCAACCCTCCCCTAATAAAGCTCTTCCTTTCTTCCTTTCCTCTTTTTTAAATGCACCAAAAACGTCCCATGAGTTTCGTGATGGGGACACGGGTGAGACTTTCATCAGAGCCGTGTGGGAAAAGGATGAAAGACCTGGGGGACACCTAATTGTGGGGGTGGCGCCCAATGCAAAGGCGCCACAAGGTCTGAACTCAAGCCTCAAATTGAGGGACAGGGGGGTTTTGCGCGTCACCAGCAGCGATACCCTGGTAAGACGCGTCGTTGTAGCGCTTCAAAGCGGGACCAGGAATTGGAAGTTGAAGAACACCAACTGCCCTGTGAGCGGCCCACTCAAGCCATGATCCGTTAGTCCTTCGGCTTGTAGTTGCAGGCACATTCAATGTTTTCCCGCAGTTTCCAACATTGATGGCCAATATATTTTCTGTATCGATATGTCCTCCATAGCGAGGCCGAGTTCTCGCGCGTTGTCGCGTCCGCCGTCGTCGGGCAGCGGCATCCTCGCCCCTGTCTCCGCCACTGTCCTGAACCAGACGAACCAGACGAGCCAGACGAGCCAGACGAGCCAGACGGCCCGCGACGCAGACATAGGCTCGTCCGACTCGAGAAAGCGCAAGAGACTGGAGACGAACACACATGCGCCCGCAGCCGATCACCTCCTCAATGCCCCGATAGTCCTTAAGGTCCGTCTCTGTCTCACATCATGGACGTGCCAAGATCTAACCTTCTTGCTCTTGCAGCCGCATCCCTCGAGTCTGACAGCAAGGCCTCGTATGCTGCAACCTTTGATGCTTCTACCTCGCGAACATCTACCTCTATCCGCTCTCGACCTTGTCCAGCCTCAAGGTGACTTTCCCGCCAGCCGCTTGTTCGAGTCTAGAATCAAGATCTTGGACCTGGAAGGGCGCCTGGGATCCAATGTTCTCCTTGCTCGCTCCGAAGCGAACCGCGTGGTCTATGCTATCGAACGTGAGGGAAATGGCTTGTATGTGCTTTGCAAACTCGGCACCTGGGTCGACATGGAGAAGCTCGGTCTCAGCGCCACGGTTGTGTGTATCCAGGGTATGAAGGTCTACAAGCCCGTCAAACTCGAAGACTCCGTCGTCTTTCCTATGGTCACGCCCCATATGCATAAGGAGAGCAAAAGGAGGAGGCTTGCTATTGAAGAAATACAATCCATGGTCCGGAAACGCCCTGCCACAGACAAAGAGTCGGCGAGTCAAATTCCAGCGCCCAGGAAGCAAACACCATTACCCGAGCCGTTTGACGCCCAGAGGATTGTGCACGTTGAGGTGCATATCCAAGCGCCTGTCAAGAGTTCCATGCCGCTACCAGAGGGCCAGATCGACTCCGCCGTCCCCATGTTGCCCAATATAGATTCGCTCCTACAACCCACTGCCGAAGATATTTTTCAGACTGTGAGGCTGCAATATTTCGAGGCCTTGTATCATTCCATGGTAGGGTGTTCAACTTGATCTGTCCTCTATTTGTACTAAATTTATAAACTAGGGATCATTGGCCTATTTTGCGAAAGGCCCGCTCTCCCGGGCTCGAGCAGCATTCCATCTGGACTATGACTCTAACCTTGATATGAACGACTTAATTGATTTTCTGAAAAGCCTTGTTATGACAACAGTTTTAATAGACAAGAAGTACCGGGAAACCCTCCCCGAAATTGTTTCGAAATTAAAGACACTCGTCGAGGACTCCGATAACGGGGATTCGAAACCCAGGAAGAGGAAGCCCAAAAAACCGAAGCTAGGCAAAGACGGTTTATATACATCCGAGTACGAGCATGTGAGGCGATGGTGGGCCATTCACGAATCGGCTAGCAACTCAGATGACGAAAAATCTGTAAGGTTGATGGAAACAAAATATCACATTTCCTGCTTGCGAAGGAGGGAAACCCAGTTGCAGATGATCCTAATCCTCGAGATATTAGCCTTGGAACCATTGAGACGACCCACAGAAACTGTTGAGGAAAGCCAACTACCGGGGTCGGAATCCCAGGTCATGTCTCGAAAGGCGTCCCAAGAGCCTATTACAAGGAAGCGAAACAGAAACAACTTGCCTGTGCTCCTTGACGTTCACGCCGACCGTCTCTGTATTTGGCAGACAACAACAACAGATGAAGTCAAGGCGCTGGCGGAATCACAGCTCCCTGCCATTGGGGATGATTCTCAGAAAGCCACCTCTGATCCCCTCAGAGACTTTTGTGTGGACATCATCGTGCCCTTCTTTTCTGCCCGGCTGCCAGAAATATGTGACAACATCAATCGCAAATTAGGGGGGCCGATAGTGCAATCACCCCCCCGAGAAAAACAAGAGAAGCGCACTGGTGCATCAAATTCGAAGCCTGGCGCGCCAGCGAAACGACCGACGACTTTCAAAAACGATAAAGAGAGAGCACTAGAACGTGTGCTTTCCAAAGAACGAATGAGACGTAGCGCATCGCGAGGACCATCTGGAGCGATAGCCCTTATGCGGACCGCGAGTGCTACGACAATCCCTGGCCTGAAGAGGGAGGGAAGTGAGCCATTGCTGGCAATGATTCCAAGAGGAGAAAAGAGCTCGCTCAAGGCGAAGCCATCCAATCTCCTCCCGCGAACTACATTGTTTGCTTCCACGGGTAACTCGAGAGCCAAGAAGGCTGCTGACGTTGAGGCCGAACTCAAGGAAGCCATTTCGGCGCTCAAGAAGCCGAACCGGGCCCTGGTTGGCAAAGAGGTGGTTGAGGAAGCTGAGAAACGGGTATTTGTCAGCGTCTCCCAGCTCAGAAGTAAGTTCTCTACTCTCCTCAAATAAATAGGTAACGGGCTGACCAGTTTCCACAGAGACGAAAAAGCCGACTCGCACCTCTGCCGTGCAGGTAAAGGCAACGCCAGCCAACAGCCGGTTCAAAGATGCTCTCGCAGCTGAAGGCCAGGCGCCACGACTAAATCAGCCTTTTAATGCAGCGATGGAATCTCTACCTTCAAGCTCCTCGGTTGTTCCCTCATCCACTGTGCATCGCAAGTTTGCAAATATGCTTGCCACGTCCAGCGTCAGTGCAAATCGACGAGTGGAGAGAGTTCAAACAACCCCATCACGGACTGCAAGCATGTCAAAGGCCATACTCCAGATTCCCCAAGGAAACAACAACGCCATCTCATCCTCTCCTATCATGGCCAGGAAGGCAGCGCCTATACCGGGGGGTGCCCAGCACATCTCCATCTCGGCTATCCGCGTTGGCAACAACAACCATGCTGATTTGCCGTCATCGCCAGGCCTTGCTGCGCTCTTCGAAACCCCAGTTAACCCAAGATCGGCCAAGGACAGGCTAATCGGGCTGAACGGCGCTCCGATCAGGTCAAAGCTACCGGTTGCCGACGCAGCGATGCGGTCTGAGAAGGGGTTGGTTGACAAGAGTGGGAGTGGAGGAGGAGCATTGAAGGATGTGGACATTTACCAGCGACTTGGCTGGGACGCGGAAGAAGACCTCGACTAAAGGGAAGCCGGAAACCATGATGATATGACCTAACCCGAGTGGAACGGAAACGACCTGACTTGAGATTTATTTTGGATGATTATGTATGGGCATTATTAGCATTAGCATTAGCATTAGGAAAAGGTGAAAGGGATGGCTGGATGGCTGGATGGATTACTAGCGATTAGGAAAAAGGGTTCTTGTTCCTAAAATATTCGTTGCTGGCAGTTCCCCATAGCCGGCAGCGAAAAATTTGGCAGTTGTGGAAGTTATTCTTCGCTCTTATCATATAGACAAAGCATCATTTTCCTCGGCATGTTTTGTGTATGGAGGCAAAAGGTACTGTACCAAAATTGCAAGAGCTTTTCGCTCCGTGGTGTGATGTGATGTGCTGCTCGTAATAATCATCGACACATGTAATGGCTCCTCGCCTGGCTTATTATAAAAGATGTATTCGCCCCCTATTTTTACTTTCCGATGTTTACGGTCGTTGCACCACAACCGTCGGAAGCTCCCTCACATCAACATGCTCCTGGCTTCCCAGATCCACAACCTTCACGGCCTCCACGCCCACAACACCTTCTCGCAGCGCGAGAAACCGCAGCTCCACCACGGCGCAGGCGTTGGGTGCCAGCGGCCCGACCCGCACGTCCGCCGACAGACACACTACCTCGGTACTATCGACCACGCTACTTCGCTGCATGGCGTGCACCACGTTCTCATCCAGCACCGCGTCCGCCACCAGAGGGTCCCTTTTAGAGCCCACGGCGCCCGCGGTTGACGGCGGCCGGATCACGCGCAGCTCGTTCCGCCGCCGGCGAGGCATAGCAATCAGCGCGAGTTTGCGTGGCACGGCGGGTACACTGATAATCCCGCCGCTGGTTCCGGCACTGCTAGTGGCGTCTTGCTTGCTCCGGTTGACAACGAACACGGTCCACCGGAACTCTTCGCCCACGTAGACGGGACCGTCAGGTCCAGAAAACGTCATGGTGATGCCGAAGTCGGGGAGTGCGGCTTCTGTCACGCGCGCCGTGGCAGCTTCAAGGGAGGGTAAGGCATCGGGTCGGCTGACGGACGGCGCAACGAAGGACTGGTCGCCGCCGCTGATGGAGAGCTGGCTTGGCCGGTGGGACCGCTGGATCGGCTGCGTCATGGGCTGGCCGAAACCGGGGTTCACGGGCAGTGTGAAATCAAGGTTCGTGGTCCATGTCATAGTTAGGCGTGGAATGCACGGTTCCGGCTCGTCAGGGGGCCGCAGGAGGACAGCAACTTCGATCGTGATCACGAGGTCCCGCGTCGGGTTCTTGCTGATGACGTCGAGCTGCTGGGGGGCCAGTCGGTATAATAATGTAAGGTGGTCGTGTGCAACGCAGCTGAGCGGTAAGCCCATGCCATCCTGGTTGTTCAGGTCTTCCACTGTGCCGTCCGTAACGTCAAGAGTGATCTTGTTGAGCAGGACTTCGCAATCGAAGAAGGGGGTGAAATCGACCTCGAGCAACGCTATGAGCGCTGGGCTTGGCGGAGACGTGTTTGGCCGTGAAAAGCGGACGCGAGTGTGGGCAATAGGGAAGATCTTCAACCTGAGGCTTTGCAGCCCCTTGATGCGCCGGAGCCCATCCTTGTGCTCTGTCACCGGCGCAACCCTGGACACCCTGAGGGCGGAGAGCCGAGGTCTGATGCCTCTCAGCATTGGATCATCTGCGAAGGCCTCCAACAGGTTCAGCCCAGAAGGCGTGCCGCTATGCATGTATCCATTGCCGTTGGGTTCGCCATAGTGATCAAGGCCCGAAGGCTTCAGGCCTGCCGACGCTGTGAACACCACCGAAGGGGCTTGGAGCCTAATCCTCGGCCGGCAGAGGAAGACAGGAAGCTTCCACACAGCATGAACATATCGTTCCTTCCCATCCCCACCGTCATCAGCCTCCACCACCTCGCCGTCTTCCAAGATGACGGCTTGCTGTACATGCTCGACGGAGCCAGTAAATATAGGTTCGGATGCAGGGGGGCCATCACGGTCTGGCGCATGGCTGTTCTGAATATGGGCCTCTAGTGTTACTACTAGACGGCGCAGGTATGGGCGCAAGGCTTGGGAATCGGCGCACGGAATTCGAAGCACGAGATATACATCGACAGTCTCATCTGCAAACAATGGGCGAATGAGCAGGGCGAAGGGGAAAGGCAGGAGCAGCGTGCGAACCTCGTACCGAAGAACAGCAAATCGCGTTGCTCGACGCCCGAAAACCCGCCACGGTGGGAGTGCTCGTCGGGTTGGAGGGATTTCTCGGGGTTGAACTCGCTTGTATGGGGTATTATATAGGATAGATATGAGTGTTCGAGAAAGACGCGGCTGGCGTCGCTCGAGTCATCGACATGGCCAGCGCCAGCATGGTCTTGCTCGAGAAGAGCCATTCTGGGAGTACTTTGACGGCTCTCAGAAAACCATTCTATGGTTTTCAATAGCTTGGCCGGGTAGAAGAGAACAACTAAAAAGGCAAAGACGTAACAGCGCTCGCCGGCGGTCAATTGTCTCGCACATTCTTTGGTGTTGTCGCAATGTCCCCTGCAGTAGCTGCATTGTGCAGTGCAGGGGCTTGTCTGGGTCGGTCCTGGAAGAGCATGCATGCTCTGCATGGTAGTATATACTATCTGCGCGCACAGTGATTGCACACTGTGCGGGGCACGCGACGTTCAACGCGAAAGAGGCCCGTGCGGTACGTCGTTCCTTCCTTCCCTAAATAATTTTATTCCTCCGTTGAGCCTCGCTTCCTCCACCTTAAATTCGTTTCGCCTGCAACCTTTAACCTTCCCTCCTGCCCCTCTCAACATCCTCCTCAACCACGCGTTCTGCAACGCGTCCCGCAGCGAGAAACGCAGAACCTCCCCAAATCGTACCCTCTTCTCCCGATCATCAAATTCATTACAGTTTCATCGAGTCATGATTCGTACCAAGCACACATTTGCCTAGTCTTTCTGCAACGCTGCAGCACCTTTCCGCAATGGACGGCATGAGTGCCTCACTGCCGCCGCCGGGCGCTGTTGCTTGGCAAGAGCATCGAATGGACGATGGACGCGTCTACTACTACAACTCTGTCACCAAGGTGACACAGTGGACGAAGCCCGAGGACATGATGACTCCGGCAGAGGCATGTTTGCAGCCGATCGCCCGTCTCGCTCCGATTACTGACTTCTTTTTCAGCGTGCCCTGGCGAATCAACCTTGGAAAGAGTACACGGCCGAAGGCGGTCGCAAGTACTGGTACAACACAGAGACGAAACAGAGTTCGTGGGAGATGCCTGAGGTCTACCAACAAGCCCTTGGTGTCGGTGAAGGCACCCCGGTAACTCCTGGGTAAGCAAATCCCACCGTTAGAGAATACTTTGCAAAGTTACTGACACTTCACAGAGCTCCTCCAACGACCTTTGCCAGCCAAGGTGGGGGTGGTTACGGAGGTCGTGACCAGCGCGACCATCGCGACCACCGCGACCGTGACCGCGACTATCGGGACCATCGCGACCGGGAGCCACTCGGCGAGTCTCGTCAGCTCACATTTGGCAATCAGAACCAGAGCCAGGCATTTGTCCCGGCCCATAATGACCCTGAGTACGCCACGGCCGAGGAAGCTGAGGCTGCTTTTGTCAAGCTTCTCCGTCGTAGCAATGTTCAACCTGATTGGACATGGGAGCAAACTCTCCGGGCCATCGCGAAAGACACTCAGTTTCGCGCAATCAAAGACCCCAGAGATCGCAAGTCTTCTTTCGAGAAGTACTGCCACGATGTCATCGTCCATGATAAGGAGCGTGCCAAGGAGAGGATGGCCAAGCTGCGAGCCGATTTCGCCATCATGCTCCGAAGTCACCCGGAGATCAAGCATTACACTCGGTGGAAGAAGGCACGTCCCATCATTGAGGGCGAGACCATCTTTCGGTCCACCAATGACGACGACGAGCGACGTCAGCTCTTCAACGACTATGTCGTGGATTTAAAGAAGGCCTACAAGGAAAAGCAGATCACGACTCGCAAGAGTGCCATGGACGGTCTGATTGAGCTGCTTCCCAAGCTGAACCTTGAGCCCTACACTCGCTGGTCGGAAGCCCAGGAGACTATCCAGGACACCCCGTCGTTCAAGGATGACGACAAATACAAATCTCTCACCAAGTATGACATCCTGACCGTTTTCCAAAACCACGTGAAAGCCTTGGAGCGGACGTTCAACGATTCTCGTCAAAAAGAGAAGAATAAGCGACAGCGCAAGGAGCGACAAGCTCGGGACAACTTCGTCGCTCTGCTGGCTGAGCTCAAGGCTGCTGGAAAGATCAAGGCCGGAACCAAGTGGGGCCAGATCTATCCGCTTCTCGAGAATGACGACCGATACAAGGCTCTGGTTGGTCAGCCAGGCTCCACACCCATTGATTTGTTCTGGGATGTCATTGAAGATGAAGAACGGGCTATGCGAGGCACAAGAAACGATGTGCTGGATGTAATTGACGTAAGTAACGAGCATGGCTGTATTAGAAGACGACCAACTGACAAATTTTACAGGACAAGCGATTTGAAGTGACCTCGAGAACCACTTTCCAGGAGTTTGAGGCTGTCGTCAAAGAGGACCACCGTACGGCCAATCTTGATCGTGACGTCTTGGAGTTTATTTTCGAGCGCGTACGTAATCCCTGTCTTTGTCCATTAGAGAAGCTACTAACATTCTCATTGCAGCTCCAGGCAAAGAAAGCCAAGCGTTCTGACGACGAGGGTCGGAACGATGATAGACACGCCGAGCGCCAACAACGCCGTGCTATCGACGATCTTCGTTCGTTTATGAAGCGAATGGAGCCGCCTATCGCAATCACGGACACGTATGAACAAGTCAAGGGCCGTCTTGCCGAGTCTGAAGAATTCAAGGCCGTCAATTCCGAAGAAGGCCGGCAAACTGCATTTGACAAGCACGTCCGTCGCCTGCGGGATAAGGAACAGGAGGCCGATAGAGACCGGCAGCGACGTCGTGATCGAGGAGATTTCCGCGGCGATAGAGGTGAGCGATCTCACCGCAGCAGTGGACGCTCCGCCAGAAGCCACACGCCAGAGCACGATCCGTATGAGGCGGATCGGCGCAAGGCCATCGCTGAGCGAGAGCGGAACCACCGTAAGTCAAGCATGGCAGAGAGCCTCCTGTCCGATCACCGTGGCCCGAGATCCACGGATTCTCACTATGACTCGGTCCGCGACCGAGAGCGCGACCGCCGCGACCGCGACCGCGAGCACGATCGCGATAGGAGCTACCGGGACCGAGAGCATAGGGGCGGAGATCGCGAACGTGAGCGCGACCGCGACCGTGCCCGTGGAGACTATGACCGCCGGCCCCGTGAGGAGCTCAATCATTACGATCGCGAGCGACGTACTCGCGAAGAGGATCGGGAGAAGTCATACCGAAGGCGAGTAGTTGACCGCGATGTCGACGAGCTCCCCTACGGTGATGAGCGACCCAGCTCGTCTCGCCGTCCTCGGGCGGAAGAAGATGACGACCGGAAGGATGGCCGACTGGCAAAGCGGCCTAGAGTTGAACCCACCCGTGAGCATACTCCCCTTCGCGAGACTGCTCGTCAAGCTACTAGAACGCCACAAAAAGAAAAGGAGAAGTCGCCTCCCGTCAACGTCAGCATCCGAGCAGGGAGTGAGGAAGGCGAGATTGAGGAAGACTAGGTAGCGATTCTCGCTTCCGAAAGTCGACGGTCGGCAAGGATTTCGTTTCCTGTCGGATCTTTGTCTGAGTTTCGACTGTACGTATGTACCCGCCACTAACTTGCCAGCCTAATATTATCTGTTCAATCGGCAAGCGGCACACTTTCATATCAACAACGACGAGGATCTCCTGGGACCATCAGCAGTAAGAGTTTCGAAACAGTACTGCGTTTTTTCCCCCTCTTCATTTACGACTTCCTCGTCGAACCGCTTTTCAAGTGGCAAATACGGCACTAATTCCAGCAAACCAACCACGACTCCCTTCTGGGACCTTGTCAAGAAATTATTGAATCATACGGCACTGACATCAGGGACGATCACCGGCCAACTGGGACTATCTCGAGGGAGTTGCTCAAATAACCTAAAGCACTATTTTCTCTTCATAAACAAGGGCCTTGCGGTCCTAATCCGTCTCATAGTCAATTAATACGAGTATCAGCAAGACAAACCATTGAACAAATGCTGGACTTTCTGGACACACACGTCCAGCAAAACAGGTAAGCACCACCCCCAAATGCTAGCATCTAACAAGGCAGACGAGAGAAGCACAATTCCAAGCACTTCCTGGCCGCGGAGAGATGCCGCCTCGAGGGACAAACCCCGTTGAGAGGAGGGCAAGACTCGTCAAGGCTATTATCAGATTCATTAAGGCTACCATCATGCTGCCTCGAGGGGCAACCTCCGTTGAGAGGAGGGCAAGATGGGGGCTGAAGCACATGCAGGCCGTTGTTATCAAGCTGCCTCGAGGGTTCAACCCCATTGAGAGGAAGGCACGATTTGGGAATGGCCCGCTATCATCAGTAACCGGTGGGAACTCGGCAAGCCAGAATCCATCGGTGAGTCCCCCTATCTAGGTACCCTTATTCACATTATTGCCCCTTCCCACTCCAGCCGCATAGGACATGCTCGATCAGCTCATATCGAGTGTTGCCTCTATGTGTTCAGATGGTCATATCAATATTGTGCAAAGTACACATTCCCCAAATCGGCACAGCCCAACGCGAGTCTTTGTGTCGGCGTATATTCCATTGCGCCTGATTGGAATTGACTCGTTGAGGGCTCATTATTTTACTTCTCTCTGCTTCTCACTGCCTTGATGATTTGATGCTGGTTGGGGTGTTGCTTGCTTGTCCTTATGCATGGTAATAAAAATATGTTCCGCTGCGCATGTGAAGTGTCTGTATATGATGGTGATTGTTTGTCGTTTCTGCGAAATCACCGTTTGGTCTAGACAACTCCTGAATCTCTATTTCTTGTTGTTTACCTCGTGCGGATGTGTACATTCCAATTGTCCTTTTTATTGATCGGAATTTTGACTGGAGGCGACAGACAGTACGCCCGTGAATGTTTCAGCAAGTTGCACCCAAGTCATACGCCAAGGCATTCGTGAACTTCATTGGAAGACCATCTGAGCATCAATCATCTTGAAGATTATATGGAGACGGCATGATTCATTGAAGTGCATCTTTATTCCTACGAGTTGCTATATATCCAGCCCTCTATGACTATGTGCAGGGCTACCCGAACTTCCCTTCTTGTCCCTCGTCGAGAGACCATGGCGGCAGTCACTCACTTGACCCGTTGCCCCTCAATCTACTGTGTTACTCTCGCTGTGAGGTTGATGAAGCTCAAAAAAAGTGAGCTGGCTCGGAAAAAAAAAGAATGGCGAGAGAAATGATTTCCAGTAGGACCAGGCAACAGGGGATAGACTGCCGCCGCCGGTGTTAGATGTCCGGGTCGTCGTCCTCGGACATGCCCTCTTCCTCCGATGTTAAAACAACACCACCTCGGGCGCCGCCGGGTCGACCTTTACAATTGCCTCCGTTTTGGACGCCTAAAACGCCGGAATCCAATGCATCATTCTTTTGGTGCTTATTTTTCGGGATGCCCTCTTTAACTACTCTCAACGTCCTCCAGGAAGAACTGTAACCCGTGACGTTAGTTAACGCTCTAGCAATGGATGGCACAGGGAAACTTACGTAGTTGCCGCCTAGCTTCTGCTCCTGGTCAAGCTGCGAGTTAAGCTTGTTGATTCGGGGCCGGAAGTTGGTAGGATCGCGACGGAATGTGACGTCGAGGTTCTTCAGGAAGCTGTTGCATCCAGTGAGCAATGACTCGGGCTTGTTCGCGTGGGCGTTGATGCCAGGCTGCCCGTCAAAAACGATGACCCGGTCGGCAAGATATGTTGCCATGATGAAATCGTGCTCGACGATGAAGGCTGTCTTCTTGGCGTGCATGATGAACCGCTTAATGACACGACTGACGATAATACGCTGCTCAGAGTCCAGGTCTGTTGAACCACAAGTTAGCCATTTGCGATCGTGAATCAAAAGAGGGCGGGCGGGCAACGTACAAGCAGACGGCTCGTCAATAAGATAGATGTCGGCCGGCATTCCTAGGGCCAAAACAATGGCCACCTTTCCGATGTTAGTAACGTGCATCTAGGGGCTTAAAATGGCCTGCTTGTTGGCTGGGGATATCGATTGGAAAGAACGAACCCGTTGAAGTTCACCACCGGAGAGGTTCTTCACTTCCTGGTCGATGAAATCATCAAGCTTCAGAGGCTTGACCACGTCAGTCTGGAACTGGGGTGACAAAAACGCAGCCTTGATCTTCTTGAAAAAGAGCTGGCGGACGGTACCATCGAATTTGGGCGTAATGGTCTGCGGCTTCATGCTGATCTTCATATCGGGGACCTTCTGGGTTCCGTCAGGCTTGAGAGCGCCTGCCAAGAGACGGCAGAAAGTTGTCTACTCATCGTTAGTGTTGGGATTATTTAGTTATGAATTCGCCAGCAGCCATCATACCTTGCCAGTACCGTTCTCTCCCATCATGACAACGATCTCGGAGTCGGAAAAGTCACCCTTCTCAACCTTCAAGTGGAAGTTGCCGAGTGTCTTCTCCATGGATGGGTACTTGAAGGCCCGAGACTTCTCAGCAATATACTCTTCGGCGCCCTCGGCAATCCGGAATGTCAAGCTTTCCTCACGGAACCGCAAGTTCTCGGTGGGGATGTGACCATCCAAAAAGATGTTGATGCCTTCACGGACAGAGTGAGGAAGAGTCACCACACCGTAAACGGCGGGCTGTCCGTATAGAACGCAGATATAATCTGAGAGGTAGTCGAGGACAGACAAATCGTGCTCAACGACGATAACGTAGTCGTCAGAACGCAGGAGCGATCGGATGATGCGTGCAGCGCTCAGTCTCTGCTTGACATCGAGATAAGAGGAGGGCTCGTCAAACATGTAGCTACAAGATGTCAGTATAAGAGATGGATGTGATGAATCACTATAGCTTACACATCGGCCTTCTGGACACAGACGGTTCCGATGGCGAAACGTTGAAGCTCTCCACCAGAAAGAAGAGAGACATCACGATCATAGATATGACGCAGCTCTGTCACCGCATTAGCACCATCTCCGGGATTATAGCGCGCTTAAAAGCAACTTACCTAGCGTGTCAAGCACCAAATCCAGATTGTCCATCGAAAGTCGGCCTTCGATCAAGGCCTGGACGCTCCTGTCGACAGCCTTAATGGCCCTTGGGATCTGATCCACATACTGCGGCTTGACCACCGCCTTCAAGTCGTCTTCGAGCAGCTTGGTGAAGTAGTCTGTGGACACGTTAGTACAGCGACCGGGTCTTGCTTCGACAAGAAGTCCTACTCTGCAGTTCCGAGCCCCGGAAATACCTGATAACATCCTCCCAATCAGGGGGATTATCATATCGACCCAAATTCGGCTTGAGCTTTCCACTGAGAATTTTGAGAGCCGTGCTCTTGCCGATACCGTTTGTTCCCACAAGACCAAGCACCTGTCCCGGCCTTGGCATAGGGAGACGATGGAGCTTGAAACTATTCGCGGAATAGCGATGCGTAATCTGAGACTCGAGATTGGTCGGGAGGTTGATGATGGTGATGGCGCTGAACGGGCAGCGTTTGGGGCAGATACCGCAACCGATACATAGCGACTCGGAAATGAATGCCAGTTTTGATTCAGGGGTCACCTGAAGGGGAAATGTCAGGAGGCGCGCAATTGTTGGAAAAGACAGGTATATCGTGGGGATAGCCGTGTCCTGTTGGAACAAGGCTCGAGACGGATTAGGAGAGTATTCGTACCTCAATCTAAGTTAAATAAGAAAAAAGAACCTTGATTAGTTGCGGTCTTAAAGGACTGGTAATCAGGGGGGTAATTTACGCAAAGCTTGCCAGACCGCACCACCGGGCAAGATTTCTTGCACTCTTGACGGCATTTCTACCCCTTGTTAGCATCTCGGCGCAACGACGAGGGCATCGTTTCGCGATCACGAACCTTCGGCTTGCACTGTTCGCATCCCAACATTAGTTAAGGTCAGCCTTGTTCGTCACAGAAGCAATAGCGGGATAGCAGGGCGGGAGGCAACAGTCCGGACGCACTTTGTCGGTGTTGATGATGGCGATACTAGTCGCAGAGAGTCAGCAATAGTCAAGAAAACGGTCTGGGTTTGTCGGAAACATACCGTGTGAGTTTGTCAGACATGGCGACGGTGATGTTGCCCAAGCTGGGCAGGTCGTGTCAAAGAATCAGCTGGCCAGATAGCCTTCTCTCTCAGTCACTTCTAGCAAGGAAGTGCGATATAACGTGTATGCAATGTTCCAACCTGGCGCGGGGAGAGAAGTAATAAGTCGAGTTCAAAGGAGGGGCAACGTGGGTCAAAACCAAGGTCACTCAAAAATTGTCGATACCTTGTGTGGAGGGGCAACCCGCTTGACGGTTAAACGTCGGCAATGGGAAACAAAGGCCAAAGCAAGATAATCCTGAATGCGCCCCAATTGATAGGCCAACAAGATCCAACCGCCCCTGGAAGCGTTCTGTCTTGGGGGTTGGTTGGCTACATCCAAGAATGTATGCCACGCCAGGCGCAGGGATAAAACTTAACAGTCGTGAACAATCGAAAGAAATCATCACGTTTTAGAGTTAATTCCGTCTCTTCTAACAAGCTTCTTTTTTCTCTTTTTCCTCGAGCATCCTAGCCATTCCATTCGTCAAATATCCGAGTTAAAGATGGTATCCGTAACCACCGACATGTACACGAGGACAAATAACTTACGTAAGGTACTCAGCCGCAGCCCCGAGTTTCGGATTCTAGGCCAGCCAACTGTCTCCAAAGGTAAACGGCGTCTGCACTTTTGCCCACAAGTTCAATTGAGTCATGGACATAGGGAGGCGTGCTCGGGCTTTTCGGGTAAGGCAATCACGGATCGGGAGCCAGAGTATCCAGCTGATGACGTGTTCAATCCTTTTGCCTTCGACGCACCAGAGAGTCTCAGCCTGCAACTCGGGCGACGACAACTTCTGCACTCGAAAGACGTAGACAGAAAGCACATGGGCAAATAAATACCTAGAAACGTAAGGGAGTTTTGATAACACATATAGGACTGAAAATCTTGGTGTTGTTAGCGTGAGCCTGGGAGCGTGATAAGGGCAGCAAGAGTGAAAAGGAACCCCTTATGCCTAAATAGGGACACAAAGTATTGGAACGTGCTGCAGCAACTGCAAGACTTTGCACGTTGAAAATGTGGCACGATCACGTGGACGGGGCACAGGTTGGTAGTGAACGAAGACAGACATTCGATGATAAAATCGGCCAGGCGAGAGAATTTGCTCTTGGGCCTCAGCCACCATCATCCACTCGTCGGAGAAACCCTCTTTTTTTTGGCGCAAGAAGCAGCACTTCACTTGGGACGGCGATTTGGGCTGGGAGGGCCAGATCGATCAGGGGGGTCCAGTCAGGTCAACAGCTCTGCAGCTCTCCTACCAGCCTCGTCAAAGTCGTCTGTTGTGGGGGACCAATCGGTTGGTGGCAGGTGGGCCTCAGGCAGCTGAACTCAGGCCAGCACTGGCGAGCACAGGCCACTAGCTGGCGGGTTCTGGCTCCGAATTCACCATTTTCCATTCTTCTCCTCCGACCACCACTGCGAATTTCCGCTACACCATCACCACTGCCCACTTCCAGGGTCTCCAGGCCTGGATAGATCCCCACCACAACGTCGTCAGCACCGACCTCGAGCAAGTCCATTAAGGTCTGCTGCCTGGGGGTCATTGTTAATGACTTGTAAGTGTTCCTGCCACTTGTCTGTGGCCTGCCCAAGGTGCTGGCGCCCGCCGTGTCTTGCCCATCAATCCCGCCATCGAATATGGGCACATGCCCGTCTATATCCCCTTCATGGTAGCTTGCCGACGTCGTTGAGACCTCGAAATTTGATGGAATCCGATGCCCGCGATGGCCTTGATGTGGTCTGGTCGCCCTGGGCACTCCCCGTGGCTGCCGACCGTGCCAATCGTTCTCCGTCATCCTTCCAGCCTTGCCTTCATCACTTACACGCTCATGGATGCGACATGCATCATTGGCACATGCCCCTGGCTCCTATGCCGTCGTCGTGTGTTGATTCCCGGTCGCCTACGTCTTCTTCTCCCGCGCCCGTTGTTGCCCGCCCTTCACATAGCAGAGATTTCTTACTGACATCGTTGTCTTGCAGCAGGCAGCTCGTGGTCTGAAGATCAAAATGTCAACATCTCCAGAGCACAGTAGTCCGGTGAACGGACACACGTCTCCTTCGGGAGATGAGCGCAACTACCATGTAGCCAATGGCGACCAGAGCGATAGCGACCTATCCGAAGTTCAAGTTGTTGACGGCCCCGCCACCGAATCCCCCGGCGCGAGCTCGCCGGCCGAGAAGCCCGTGTTGACTTTCGAAGAGGATTCCGATTCCAGCGACAATGACGCTTCGGATGATGGAGACTTTGATACCGCGGGGAGCCCTGCCTCTGCCCGGAGTAAGCCGAGCCAGGGCGACCGCGCCTCCTCTACCGAGAGCCGCCTGGCTCCCAAGCGCAAGGCCGCCCACGGCGCCGAGGAAAACTTCATGCGCGAGAACCCCGAGTTATATGGATTAAGACGAAGTGTATGTTTCTGTCACATCCTCCTCCCCTTGGAAGCCCTGGCTGACAGTTGCAAAAGTCGCGTCCAACACAACGGCGTAAGGTTGTAAGTCTCAATTGTGTTGTTGTTGCCGTCCTCGTCCACATGCTAAGACCTTGAACAGGTTGACTCGGATGAAGAGGAAGAAGAGCCAGACCAAGAACAGGAAGAAGAAGAAGAAGACGAAGCATCCGACTCGGATGTTGCTCCTGCCCCCCGAAAGGCAGTTAAGAGGCGCCGACTCGACCGCGTCGAGCGCTCTCAGCCCAGTATGTTCAGTGGAATCCCAGAGCTGTCGGATTGTTGGACATGGACTAACCTATTTTCGAATTACCAGCTTCCAAACGGGGCACTCCAGCACGTCAAACCCCAATAGACGACTCAGATTCCGACACATACGGTGGCGCAAAAGCCCGTACCTTTCGGAAAAAAGCCCGTCGGCAGCAAGAGTTGCAACCTGCATTGGCTTTGGCCGAAAAGCGATGGTCGAGCCGTCGCGCTGCCCAGGTTTCTGCGGGCGCTTACCAGGAGAGCGAAGTGGAAGAGGAGGAAGATGAGTCTGGTGTGACGCCCAATTACTGGGCCGCTGACGCAGAGGACAACTCACCCTATATTGAGAAAATCCTCCGCCACCGCGTGAAAGAAGGTGTCGACCTCACTCCTAATGCTAGTCGCCACGATTTCGAATACTTTATCAAGTGGCAAGGCAAGTCACATCTTCACGACACTTGGGAGAACACCGACAATGCCAAAGACTTGCGCGGCTATCGGCGACTCGAAAACTACTTCAAAAAGATTGTGGAGTACGAGCTAGATATGAAGTTTGGAGGTGACGACGTCAGCCCAGAGCAACGCGAACAGTGGTTGCTGGACAGGGAGCGCGAGGAGGAAGCCCTGGCAGATTACACCCAGGTTGAGCGAGTTGTTGCTGTTCGTGACGGAGATGAAGGTGACGAGTATTTTATCAAGTGGAAAGGCCTCCAGTATGATGAGTGTACTTGGGAAGCCGCGTCGCTGATCAGCGAACATGCCCAAGACAAGATCGATCAGTTCTTGGATCGCTCCACCCGCTCCTGGCAGTCTGATCGGAAACAATCCAACCCTGATACCCGGTCAAGAATGACCAAGTTGGAGAAACAACCCGACTATGTCACTGGAGGGCAGCTTCGCGAATTCCAGATGAAGGGGCTCAACTTCCTTGCCCTCAACTGGACCCGCTCAAACAACGTCATCTTGGCCGATGAGATGGGCTTGGGAAAGACGGTTCAGACTGTCGCATTTCTCAGTTGGCTTCGAAACGATCGTGACCAAGAAGGCCCGTTCCTTGTTGTCGCGCCGCTCAGCGTCATTCCAGCATGGTGCGACACTTTCAACCATTGGGCCCCCGACCTCAACTACGTCGTCTATCTCGGGCCAGAGGCGGCTCGGTCCAACATCCGTGACTATGAGCTCTTTGTGGATGGCAATCCTAAAAAGCCGAAATTCAACGTTCTGGTTACTTCGTACGATTACATTCTGGCTGACTGGGAGCATCTTCGGACCATGAAGTGGCAGGTCCTTGCTGTTGATGAGGCACATCGGTTGAAGAACCGCGACTCCCAGCTCTATGCTAGGCTGAACAGCTTTGGAGTCCCTTGCAAGGTGCTGATTACCGGCACTCCCATTCAAAACAACCTGGCAGAGCTCGCGGCTCTGCTGGACTTCCTTAACCCGGGCAAGGTTCTGATTGACGAGGAACTGGAGTTGCTGTCGACTGCCGATAGCATAAATCCGACCGATGACGAACAGGATGAGGCCAAGCGATACAAGACACAAACCAAGCTTCGAGAGCTACATGGTGCGATATCCCCGTACATCCTGCGGCGCACCAAAGAGACAGTTGAATCAGACCTTCCTCCAAAAACCGAGAAGATCATTCGAGTCGAACTGTCAGATGTGCAACTGGACTACTACAAGAACATTCTCACTCGCAACTATGCCGCTCTGAGCGATGCCAGCAACGGCCACAAGCAGTCGCTCCTCAACATCATGATGGAACTCAAGAAAGTCAGCAATCACCCATACATGTTTCATGGCGCCGAGGATCGGGTTCTCAACGGTAGCATCCGCCGAGAAGATCAAATCAAAGGTCTGATCACTAGCAGTGGCAAGATGATGCTTCTGGATCAACTTCTTGCGAAGCTGAAGAAAGACGGTCATCGTGTTTTGATCTTCAGCCAGATGGTCAAGATGTTGGACATTTTGGGCGACTATCTGCGAATTCGCGGGTATCAATTCCAGCGACTCGATGGCACCATTCCCGCGGCCCCCCGCCGCATGGCCATCAACCACTTCAACGCGGACGATAGTGACGATTTTTGCTTCCTCCTGTCCACGCGAGCTGGCGGTCTGGGAATCAACTTGATGACTGCTGATACTGTCATCATCTACGACTCGGACTGGAATCCTCAAGCAGATTTGCAAGCCATGGCCCGAGCTCATCGGATAGGACAGAAGAAGCCGGTCAACGTCTACCGGCTTGTTGCTAAGCAGACCATCGAGGAAGAAGTCGTCAAGCGTGCCCGTAATAAGCTCTTCCTCGAGTATCTCACCATCCAAGCTGGTGTCACCGATGAAGGGAAAGAACTTCGTGAGCAGTTCAAAGAACGGGGCTTCAAGATGGATGAAGCAAAGACGGCTGAGGATATCTCAATGATTCTCAAGATGCGTTCTCAGAATCTGTTCGAGCAGTCGAGCAACCAAAAGAAGCTCGAGCAGCTGGATATTGATGCCATACTGGAGAACGCCGAGGTCACCAAAACTGACGTCGATGATAAGATCAATCTCAGCAGCGGCGGCATCGACTGGGACAATTGGATGCAAGTCACCGATGTTAAGGTCGATGATTTGGCCCTTGACTGGGATCAAATCATTCCTGCCGAACAGCTTGCGTCCATCAAAGAAGAAGAAGATAAGAAGAAGAACGAAGAGTATCTGGCCAAGGCCATGGAGGAAAATGCCCCTCGCAAGGCCGCGCTGAAAGGCTCCAAGAGGAACGCCGAGACTGATCGAGCTGATCGTCTCGCCAAAAAGAGACAGCGGGAGAAAGAAGAGCAGGATGAACGCGACGAACAACGAGCCCTACTCTCGGATCCTAAGCGCCCACTCAATGAGAAAGAAACCCGCAATCTCATTCGTGCCTTCTTCCGCTACGGCTCACTTGACGACCGCGAAGAAGAAGTTGTCCAGGATGCTCGTCTAAGCGACCGGGATCGAGATTTCTTGAAGAAAATCATCGACGACCTGGTCGTTTTGAGTCGCAACGCTGTTGATATCAATAATGAGAAGCTCCGTGAAGAAGAGGATAGGGCCGGCAAGCCTCTGGCGAAGAAGGACAAGAAGGCTGTTCTCGTGGACTTTGGCGAGGTCCGAAAAGTCAATGCCGAGACCGTTGTCGAACGGCCACCCCAGCTGAGGCTGTTGCGCCGCGTGCTTCAGGAGCATGGGAACCCTCAGACCTTCAGGCTTCCGGATGCCACCAAGTCTGCCGCGTATTCTTGCGAGTGGGGCGCGCGCGAGGATGGCATGTTGCTCGTTGGTATCGACAGGTATGGTTTCGGCGCATGGATGCAAATCCGAGATGATCCCGAGCTACAAATGCAGGATAAGTTCTTCTTGGAGGAGCACAGAGTGGACAAGAAGGAAGAGCGTAAGAAAGGTGACGACAAGGGCATTCAATCCCCTGGTGCCGTCCACCTTGTTCGGCGATCTGAGTATCTCCTCTCTGTCCTGCTTGCTAAGCACTCTAATGATGCCGCGGCCAAAAAGGCGGTAGAGAACCACCATCGAAGCAAAAAGCTGCTCATGAATGGCCACCGTCGTGGGGACCCAAGTTCCGTCTCGGCTTCTCCTGCTCCGCAGATGTCTAAGAAGCCAAGCCAGCACCGAGACCGGAGCCATGCCCACAACGATCACCACCGGTCGTACAGCAACGCCAATGACCGGGGCACACCTAGACCGGATTACAAGAGAAAGCATAACGACGACCACGAAGACCGCAACTCTAAACATCGCCGACTCGAAGACGACCGCCGTGGCGCCGACGGCAAGCATGACAAGAAGCCGAAGGAGAAGCAAAAAATGGATGCCGAAACTATGGAGAGGTACAAGCGAGAGAGGCAAAAGGCGGTGGAGCGATTCCACGACCTCGCAAAGTTGCGCGATGACGAGATTGACAACTCGGACAACGCACAGCTGGTCTGGTCTGTACTCCGACCTCTCAAACCCAACATGGAGCGCATTGTGTATTCCAAGGAGCGCTTCCCTGCCGCGAAAGAGCGAGCCAAGATCTTGGGCGAAGAGATCCGAGCATTCGGAAACTTCCTGAGGAACTTGCGGGGAGAGGGCGGCAACGGCCTGGACAGCCTGGAGCCCCAGTTCTGGTGAGTTGTATTTATTTTAACATATCACGAACTCTCGATTTTAAACTGACTGCGTTTCTAGGGAGTTCCTCTCATCCATCTGGCCCATTGGCGAAGTCAAAGTCTCGGGAAAGCGGCTGCAGAAGATGTTTGGGGATCTCATGGAAAAAGACAAAGTCAAGAAAGACGACGACAGGCCCCACGACTCGAGAAGGCCGAAACATCCTGACCTGGAAGATGGCGAAATCGCCAGCGATCGTGAGGAGAGACGAAACCGAGACCCGTATCGCGACGATCGACGAGAAGAGCGCCGTGAGGAGCGGCGGGACGAGCGGCGAGATGAGCCCAAACGACGCAACTATTATGAGAATGGCGACCGTCTTAACTTCCATCGACACCGCGACCGCCCGGATAGCGGCAGGAGCGGACCTGCTCGTCCTTCATGGCAGAGCCGCAGCCCCCCTACGCGACATAGTCCGTATTGAGGCGTTCATTCTGCCTCGGTGGGACTGGCGGAGGCGATGTCGACTCTCACCCAAGATATACTTCTTCGCATGGCTGGCGTACCGGTACATGGTCATTGGAAGTGTTTTATATTTTTTATTATTTCCTGCGAGGGTCCATACACTCTACATACCCGGTATTTGCATTGACGAGGGAAGGGGAGTTCTTTGTTATCTCAGGAGATCGGCATTTTATACTTTGCTTTTGGCCGTGCAATGAGATGACGGACGGCAGGAGGAAGGGGTGGGAGGAATGAGGTCCTGGCATTTTAGCGTCGTGGAGTTTGTATTAAAATTAGGGTCGCCGCCGTGTGTCTCTTGTCTCTTGTCTCTCTCCCTCGCGAGCTATGTGGGGTTTGGTGAGTGGTTGGTCCCCGGAGGATTGAGAGTGCCTGTTAGATGCTGTCCTCACACACTCCACGGGTCATAATTGATGACTGGCAACTTCCTAGAATAATGGTCTGGCCCTTTTGGAGCGAGAGAGAGAGACAGAGAGTGAGGACAGATCAACATTGCTACGTGTATAATTACCAAAATATTAGAAAAGGAATTAAAATTACGGCGTATGAAGAAAGTGGGTTTTGTAATAATTGAGTATTCGTAAACCCCGTTGTAAGTCTGTATGTGTGAGCGTTCATGTCCACCTGCTGCCATGGAATGATAGGATGTTATTTGCCGTTGCATTTTTTTAAGTAAAATTTGTACCCAATATCGATCTGTCTATTTGCATGGCCAGGGAAATAAACGCGCGGATTAGATGAACAGTATGTACCTAAACAGGTGTCTGCCAAGGTCACGTTGTAGGTATAATCTATGATCAGAATCACTGAGAAAACGTAAATTCTTGACCCTGTTTGTAAAAACATAATATAATGGAAGTACCTTCCAAATGTATTAGTCTTGTCATTCATGTCATGCCTAGTCGTCTTAATATCCATTTTTCAGTCTCTCAAGTTGACATTAATATTATATATAAAAGACCAACAGTATTCTAGTGTTTTGCTAAGGAGCCGGCAACATTTTCTTTTCTTTCCGTATTGAGTGAGAAGGTCGATCTACTATTTCTCGAATCGTCAAACTGATGACTGCCTACATACCTACCTACACATACGGCACAACAACCTAATACTTTATCGCTAGATGGATCCCCATGTACCTAGGTCTAGTCCAGGCTTAGCATTAAAAAGGAGAGTAACAGCTGCCCCCTCCTGCCTTCCCACCCCTCAATGAAAGGTCGTCTCGCGTCAAAATCATAGAAAAGAAAACAGCCAACGGGCGTGCATTTTGACGCTCAGCGACGGCAGAGCTGGTTGCCGACCTGGTGCCATCGCTCGTTGCCGACGCATGGGGTACACCAGAGCACGTCGTCCGGGTCAACTTCGCGTTTGATGCGGACGCTAGCACAAAGGAACATTGTTAGTAAGGTCTATCGCGATCGTGGCCATAACGGTGGATCATGGCCAGGACTGAAGGAGTGAGTAAAGAAGGGTGGAAGCAAAAGGAAGAACTGCGGAAATGCATATGACCGAGATACTACCAGAAGAGCAGAAAATACATACAGTCGCTCGTAGTTGGATCCCCAGAACTGACGTTGCCAGTTCGACTCCTCGGGGTACGCCTGTAAATATAGATGCGGGAATTTAGTGTATGCTCCCTCGGAAAAGCAGCGGCACATGAAGAAGCACGCGGGGGGGGGGGGTGTCCATTAAGAGGCAAGCAGACTGGAATCCGAATCATACCTCGTTTTGGTATTCTCCAGAGTCAAGAGCCAGCTTCCTCAGAGGCTCGAAGGAATGGTTGATTTTACTGAAAGCGTCCGCTCTGGCTACTGCATCCAGGGGCGCGAATGTTATTCCGTTGGTGGCGAGGACATTAGCTCTCCTCCAAGCTGGCGAGATAGCATTTCCACCTCCTCTAGGCTGGGCGTCGTGTACACCTTTCCCTCCAACCATAAATAGAGCACCGGGATGAACAGGCGAGAACTGCTTAAATGCCTTGGCGCTCAGTGTCAAGTTGCCCCCCCGGTGCGTCGGCGCCAAGGAAACGTGAACCGCCAATAAGGTCAGTCCCGGCGACGGTTCGATCCTCGTGTGGCAGATACCAGGCGAGGAAGGTCGGGTATGTGTTTGTTTGGCAAGAGCTGAGTTTCAAAGCTTCCAGGCCACGTGTGTTTGATGTGGTCGAAAATCGGCGCCCACAGTTGAGTCATTGCATCGGCTGAACTGTTTAGTAAAGCCACAGTCATGGATATGCCCCCAATGACGGTTGGGTCACCGTCAAGGGGATTTGAGAGAGCCGGATAGATGGTAGAATATCCCGTCAGCCCCTGGTCCATCAGGGGTGGGAATTGGCTGATAACGTAGGCGACCATGTCAAAGATGTGGAGATATCTAAGGTTAGTAGTGAAGATACCGAGTTCTACGCTGTCTATCTGTGGGCTTGGGAAGGTCTTGATGGCCACCGAGGTCATAATGCCCAAGGTTGGACCGCCTCCCTGTCATAAGTATTTGGTTACAAGCGTATGTTTTCCTTTTTTTTTTTTCCTTCTCTTTCTCTTTCTTGCTTACTGCAGGAACAAGAACTGGACTGAAACCGAATCAACTCACTCCCCGCATTTCCCAGAATAGATCCCTATTTCGGCATTCGTTTGCCGTCACAATTTGCCTGGTGGGAGTGACTACCTCCATCTCGAGAACCTGGTCTGCGGCGGTGCCGTAGTGCGAAGAGAGAGCGCTATGTCCACCGCCGGTGAGGTATCCTCCAACGGAAACGGTTTGGCCCATACCCCCTACTACGACCTGGCCCAAGGGATCCAGCCGTCGACAGAGCTCGAGCATCTAGGTGCCGCCGCCAACGGTAACAACTTTAGTATTAATGCTAGCTATGCAATGCTGTGGACGGAATGAATCGTGGACCGTGAAACCTGTCATGTGGTGAACCCATATCAAAAGGGAATTGGGGGCAACTAAGCGACCGAGAAAGTCAAGGCCGGTGCTCCTGACAATCAACCTGACGTTGTTCCTCGCTGTAAATCGTACTGTCAGCCCCATTTGAGGCCCCAGGGAAAGATGATATATAATATAGTCATGCGTACCAAAATCTACACCGAGCTTGACATGGATTGGGGTTGTGGCGTTAATGACGAAGATAGGATATCCCTGATTGCGGCAAGGAGTACCCGCTTCAGGAAGACATGTGTCGCTATTCCAGTTATTGGAGCCGGTAGAGCTTGGGTCGGCTTGGTGGAAGTCATATGTTGACCAAGCAGAGCGGAGGGTGGGACATTCTGCGGCGTTGTATGTTGGCTGTCCCGGATGACAGACAGCTCCTGGAGGAGGCGGCTGGGGTAGTCGTCCCCCAGTAGACTCATTGAGACGGGTCCAGGACTCTCTGGACGGCCAGTCGGGGCCTCCAAGGACTGCCTTGCAGCGAGGAGGGAGGTTTTCAGGACTGGCAAGTCCTGAGGTAATCCAAAGGGATGAAACAAGGAGGAAGATTATATGCACGCTTGTGGATAGCGAAGACATGGCAGGCCGAAGACACGAAAGAACGGGATAGGGATTATAAGATATGGCCATTGTAGCTACATGCTCGACTATTTATGAACATTGTTTTGCCAAAGATGGCGTCCACGAGCGTCCGACTGCCGATCGATGAAGTGAAAGAGCATCAGAATGTCTATTGACTTATATGGATGCGCCTTGTGAGACAAGCGGCCAGGGAGGAATGGGGCTTGGTTTGGGTTATACCGAATGTAGCTTTATGTCGCGAATTCCACGGCAGCTCTCATTCGACAACTCGGGATTGAGGTCGTTGATTCGTCAAAAAGTCAACGGTTGGGGCCGTGGTCTGCGCTGTGGATGCTACCTGGTATGTCATGTACCCTGGAGGTTATGAGGGATGCTCCCCTGTCCTCCCCATATCCATATGTAGGGCTGCTAGTAAGTTACATACTACGTACATACGCCAGAACTGTATTAGGGTAGAGTAATACGGCGCAACTTGGGGCCGCATTAGTAAATATGGGGTCAGATCTTCTTGAGTGGTATCCCCTTGGTACGGGTTATCCCCTTGGTATCCCCTTTCTTTTTCGATTGATTCTAGACCGGTTAGTTAGTATAAAACTCAAGATTGAATTCGGGGGATGGGTCTGCAACCGGGCTGCATAGGTATGCTCAAGTATGCGCATGTCTGCATCATCAGAATCAACAGTCCAGACCGTGTCAAGGGCCAAGGGCTAGGCCGCGCGGAGGAGTGGGCTTGTGGGCGTGCCTGGGCTAGCACTGGGGAAGGATAATCGATCGGCGAAAGGTTTGTCTCAGACATTAATGGCCATTTTATTTTGACTCGTCTGGCAGGCGGACATCGCCTCGAATACATCAAGCCAAAAAGACAAGAGTCTCGGATGAAAGGCGGTGATTGGACGAGCAAAGACCCGATGCCCTATCGCCACGTGACGATTGCGCTGATGAAGAAAGGTACCTTAGTTGCTTAGGTACTGTACTGTCAAGTAAGTGTACTGATTCCTGGCGGGCGGGAGCACCAGGAAGGCCCACGAGGCTGCTGATGTCACTCCACAGAGTCCACACTTCACGCAAGGGCATCTGACAGCCTGAGATGACACGGTCATGCACCTAAGGTATCAAGGGTATGTACCACCTGCTATACTACCAACGCGAGTAAATTTAGGTACTTGATTCGACTCTAGAGCAACTCGGGCTGTCAGTTACCTTGTCCTTGGTGTAGAGTACTTGCAGTTTGCACCCCGCTTTGCCCGCTTGCCCGCCTACTTATACCGCATACCGCAGCTCGCAAGGACAAGAGTGTGCGGGGGACAGTTTCACGGCGAGAATAGAATTGATTCTGCGGTAGGTTGTTGGCCAACTTGGCGTCGTTCTGATGCATAGCGATCTTGTGCGACGCTGGAATCGGATCGGGTGGGTGCTTGCAGACGAACGGCTCATGACTGTCCTGAAGCCGTTGTGTTGCCAGTTTGTCATGACATTTGGCGACCATTGTCGGCGGGGAGCCCAGGAGGTAGCTCGCCGAGCCACTGATTGTCACTAGAGTACTCTAAAGAGTCGAACTGGGCTGGCGCCTTGATGAGGCAATTCACTGGCGAACCCCGCCGCAAAAACGGGTTGCAGTTGGTAGCAAGGACACCCGTTATGTATGTACCTTAGCGGTAGGTTCATGTACTCAAGTACAGTACACACAGAAGCACATGGATATTGGGTTTGCAGCTGCAGCCGGGACACCCCAAAACGAAAACGAACACATCATCAACATTGGCTCTCACCTTCCATGGATATTGTTGATACAACTTACGAGCGAGCCTTCCCCGAAAACAATCCCTTGTTCGCGGCTGCCGGATGGAAACACGTCGGCCCACTTTGGATAGAAACAAAAGCTTCGTGTCAGCTGTCAGCCTTTGTTCTTATTATCACATCCAACAAGCTTACCTTACAGGGTGCCTGGGCAGGCTGCGGCAGGGGGGTTTGATGGTTCCACATCTCACCTTGGTACCATGTCATTGTACCTCGGACGACAATTTCCCGTGCAAAGGTACAAAGCCTTACCGGTTGGCCACGTTTAACAGGTTTGAGCGCAGCCAACAACTAACCTGCTGAACTCCACCCCCATCCATCAGCCCCCAAGACAGCCACGGGTCACGGTAGATGACCCCCTTCCACCCCCAGGTAAATTGCGCCCATGATATTTTGGCACCAAAACTTTTTCTCAAGGGGGAGCTGATTGACTTTTGTTGTTGCTGGAGCGGACAACGCGGGGACATTCACATTGGACATTCATCAATACTGGTTACTGCCCGGTTATTTGCCTCGCGCCCCAACAATTCCTGCCTCGCGTCTCTCGAGTCTCGACACCCCCCCGGCTTTGCGCCCTCGCGCCCTCGCGCCTCGCATGCCTACGGATACCTAGGAACGAACGAACGAACGAACGAACCAACCCTCTACTCGCTCACCATGAATGCCATACAGCAGCGATGCCGGCCCAAGCATCAGGTCCTGGTCCTCAAGTGCTACCCGCGCACCACAAAAGGCGCCGTCGATGTCAAGCCCAACTCCAGTGAGCTGAGCTACCTGCTCTTCTATGCCCAGTCGCGCCGGACCAAGATCCAAAAGGTGGGCAGTTTTTTGGAAAAGAAGACGGCCAGCGATGTCTATCGTCTAAGGATAGGGTAAGCCACACAGAAACAGCTAGCTGTGCTTCCCCATGCTGACCGCCGTGACAGCAATGTCCAAGTCACGCTCCAGATCCTTGCTGCCCTGATCGAGAAGGCGCCAAAAGACCTCCCGCTGCTTGCGTCATGCATTCTCAAGATTCTCGAACAGATCCTCAAATCCAACGACATCACCATGGTCGAGTCGTCGATCCCGACCTTTGAGGCATTTTGCGAGCACCACGACCCGACGTCGCTCCTGGGCGACCAGGTCTACCTGCGACAATATCTCTCTGTTGTTCAGCAGTATGCCGCCCTTGCCTCGACCCGCACATATCCCGGGAAAACTGAGCCAAGCAAGCCGATTGCACTGCGGTGGAGGAACTCGGGGCTAGAAGCCATACGCAGCATCGCCTCGTCAGATGCCCTTTCATCTGCCACGAGCCGCCAGTACGACGTCGCTGTCCCCATGATTCTGGAGAATCTGTGGACCGACAACGAAGA
Source organism: Lasiosphaeriaceae sp. G1095 (assembly GCA_027569635.1). Lineage (NCBI taxonomy): Eukaryota > Fungi > Ascomycota > Sordariomycetes > Sordariales > Lasiosphaeriaceae > Lasiosphaeriaceae sp. G1095. The sequence goes on from JAPDFK010000110.1 coordinate 68,713, forward strand.
CTTCCTTGACGTCTTGCTACAGCGCGCCGAGGAGGACGACAAGGGTGATGGCGGCGCTCTGCTGCGAAGGAGAACGAGCATTGCCACGGTGCGCACCGCCGACACATCAGGCGAAGCCAACCCCAACCCTATCGCACTTTCAGGCACTGCTGTGGACGTGGACAAGCTGGCCGAAGAGGACATCGGCGTCTTGGCCATGCAGTGTCTCAAACAAATCTTTAGCGTAACGAACCGGTCACAGGTGCATACCGCGACGGCGGCTCTCCTGAAGTTTACCGAGGAGCGAATCAACCAGAACGAGGATGTTGTCAAGACGAGTAACAGTGGGAAGGACAGCGGCTGGGCCATCAAGATGTTCTTGCTGGTTGCCCGCTGGACCCCAGTGGCTGATCGATTTACCATTCTTGTCACGGCTATGGAAACGCTTGCCCAACAACCCTTAACCGACGACGGTTTGCGGCACCACATCGTCCTGGCAGCCATGATCGGTGCCCTGTTGCGTTCGGAGGTCAACTTGATTGGCCTGAGCGTCATGGATGTTCTCCTTCAGCTGGTTGCGCACATACAGAGGCTTGTACAGATGCCAGGAGACCCCAACAGCATGAGGAGCGAGCCGCCTCTCCCTGGGCAACCGGATCCCCGGTCGCCCACCACATTACAGTTCGCCGAGAAGGCGGACAGAATTGCCGCTCAGCGGAAAGATCTCCTACTACGGCTCCAGGAATGCATTGGAGACTTGGCCACCCACGTATACTATGCCGACCAGATTTCAGACATGATCTCGACGATTCTGCTCAAGCTGAAGCCGTCTAGGTCGAGTAGTACCTCGAGCTCGTCGCCTCAGGGAGAAAATGCAGAAAACACAACAGCGCCATCTACGGATGACCCCCAACTAGATTCCCTGTTTTCTCTCACCGTTGCAAAGATAGCGGCACTCAGGGCGATCAAGTCGATTCTGCTTGTTGCCAACCCCCGGGCTAAGATGAGCGGTAATTATTCCCTCTCTAGAAACCATGTGCCGATTCAGGTCTGGGAGGGGACGCAGTGGCTGTTCCGGGACCCAGATGGCCTCGTTCGGAAAGCATATGCCGATGCGGTGGCTACCTGGCTGGACCGCGAAACAACAAAAGCGGATTCCAAGGCCAGAGACGAGACGGCGCGGACGACATTGAAGAATCGAGATATTCCAGGCGGGAATCTTGCACGGAGGGTGGTCTCCAGCGCCTCTGCCCGAGGGGAGAAGCCCATCAAGGTCCCACGGTCGCACTTCTTACAGCTCCTCCATCTCGCCATGTACGACAACGCTATCCAGTTCGTCGACTACGAGACGGACATTGTGCTTCTTCACGTTTTGCTGGCAAAGCTTGTGAACCAGCTTGGGGTAAATGCCGTTAGATACGGCCTGCCCATGATTTTTCGACTTCAGGAAGACATTCAGGATGCCGAGACACCCATTGCCAAGGTTCGACTTGGCAGTCTGGTGCATGGTTACTTCTGGATCTTGACCGAGAAATTCGACTGTGAGGGGTCGGTTGTGGGAAGGGCAATCCATAACGAAATCGTCCGTCGCCGCAGCAAGCATTTCTGGGTCGAAGGCATCTATATGCCGCCCCCGCTCATTGAATTGGTGGGCACTCCGGGCATGGCCAGACCTCAGCCGAGGCTGCCGCTCAAAGAGATCGAGTCGGAGGCGCTTCTCCCCTTTGATGACCGCGACGCGTTGGTAGAGTGCGTCTGCAACGGGTATCAGGAGGCGGCCGTCTCACCGCCCACCAGCCCGGCTGCTAGTCCCGGCCGTAGCTTCTCTCATCCTGTTCTTGGCTCAACACTGAGCACTATTCCTGCTATCGAAACGGAGCGTGAGATTCCCTCCCACTTCCGGGAGCAGATGCTCACCGACTGGTCCCGTGAAGCTATCATGGCTGCGGTGCAGGCAGGCAGCAAATCAGCGTCACTCAACGGGTCGCGGTCCGGGACGACGGGTACCAACCGACACCGCCTCCCCGCGAACGGTGGGCTGTCGGCGAAAGGACACATCCCCGTTACGAGGACACCGTCTCCATTCGCCAGCAAAACTAACCTGCGGCCTTCCTCGTCGCCAGCCGGTCCAGATGCTGCCCACGCAGGTGCCAAGCTCCGCAAATCCAGCGTGCGCAGCAATGTTTCTCCGGCCGGAAGAAATACCGAGAGCAAAGAGCAAGTTGTCACGTCGGTGGAGCAGCTCAAGCTTGTGCTCTCGGGCCACCTACAACCGCCACCCACCATGTCAGGCGTTGGCTATCAAAAAGACGACGACAGCAGCAGTGACAGTCTGGTCAGTTATGATATGACGCCCAGCGAGTTGTCATTTAATCCCGCCGCCGCTGGAGAGCAACAGACTGTCGCGATAGACGGGTTGGATACAAACCCACAGCAGCAGCGACCGGTTTCTCGGGACCGGAAGCAGCAGCAGCAGCAGCAGCAGCAGCAGGTTCCCTACCTCGGTGGGCCCCTGAGCTCCCATCCGACGCACGAATCTACTTCAGACCAGGGTGAGGATGAGCTCGTTCACACTGTCCCGCCTGTTCCGCCCATCCCCAGCGGCCTGGAGGGGCGAGTATCGAGGACCACGAGCAATAAGGGCGATTACGCTGCTGCTACACTTCCGAGACCGGCAACATCGAAGCGGAGCCTGAAGAGCAGAGCCGGTGAGCAGCGGGGAGCCTCGTCCTCATGGGGTACTTTGGACGATAATAATAATAAGCTACATCCGGCGATGGATCTTCAGGCGTTGTTGAAGGGCATCGATAGCCAAGCAAGCGAGCGAAGCCTGGGGACTGTCACGAAGCCGCCTTATTGATCAAACGTGTTTGATACGAGGTTTATGACATCGGACCAGCGTTCAAAGAGTGGGGGCAAGGGGAGCAGTTGGTATTTTCATTGGGGTTTTTGGGCTGTACATGTAGTTATTGGATTCTTTATCTTTTTTTTCGTTAGGCTGGTCAGAAAACAAAAGCCACAGCACAATTACCATTTTTTGAGCGCGGAAAAGAAAATAGTTAGGCGAAGATAAACAGTCTTTCCGGGATAGATCTAGTCAGCTACCTTAGTTTCGGGGCGAGAAGCGGGCAAACCGGCGTCGACCTTTTTTTGGTTCTATCTCTTCTCGTCTCGCCCGCGCGGGTTGCATGCTGTACGGTACTGTCAAACTTTCTTAGAACCCCTGAAATAAATGTAATGAGTTTAGGTATACATAATAATTCTCTTTGCAAGCTAACTTGTAGTTGACTTACAATCGACTTACGGTTGACTTGCATGCAGTTGACTTTCAGCAGAGTTGATGTTATGTTTGCCCCTTTCTCTCCAAAGACTTGATGATGTCATCAACCCTGCCACCCAATCGGGACGATCTGTAGGGACAACGAGAGCTACCCCTGCTAGCGTCTCTTGTGCCTGCCCGCGACAAAAATGTTCTCGATGGGACCCATCAACGACACCCTACGACACCCTAAAATCGCGACTGTGAAGTGTGTCCCCCATCCCCCTGCGTTGTCAACCCGACGTATACACTGTGTCTTGTAGTATTCCCTCTCCCCCCTTACCACGACTCCCTTCTTCGTCTTCTTTTTTATAGCCGGGGTTAACTAAATCCCGCTTTTTTTCTTCAAAATGGCGCCCGCGACACGCTTCCTCCTGTCGCTGCCTCTGCGCAGGATACCGACCACCACTACTACCACCACCACCACAAAGTCCGCTCTCACCACGATATGTCGTCGACAAGCCATCCACAACCATACCGCCCAGCCGGCCAAGGTGGTTCCCGTCTATGGGACGGGTCCGCCACCCGAGCCGCCGCAGCCCATCGACGAGTTCGCCGCCGAGGCCGCCAACTCCAAGATTGTCCGCCGCCGCCGCCAGGCCGAGATGCTGCGCCAGGCCAAGGACATCCGCTCGGCCACGGCGGCCGGCGTGCGTAAGAGCAGCGAGAGCGGGATAAAGAAGCGCTTCTGGAAGGATGTGCATGTGCGCGAAGTGGACGGTATGTTTTTTTTTTCTCCATCCCATTTCTCTCTGTCTCTCTCTGTCTCTCAGACTACGCTATATATATATATATATATATAAGAACTGACCCCTATATGTATTATTGTTACAGGCGCATTTCAAATCCATCTGGATGCAAGTCCGCTGCGGCGGCCCACAAAGGACAAAGAAGTGATCCGGCTGCCGCTGTCCAAGCCGCACCTGGCGCACGCGCTGGCCATCGAGTGGGATCAGCTGGTGTCGATCCAGGAGGGCGGGCGCCAGCACCTGATCCCGCTCACGTCGACCATCTGCCGGGCACTCGACATTGCCGACGAGGACGCTTCGGCCGGCGCCGGCGTGACGACCACCACCACCACTACTGCTACTACTACTACTACTACTACTACTACTACTACTACTACTACTACCACAACGACGACGCGCGACAACATTGCCGCCACGCTCCTGCGGTACCTGGACACGGACTCGCTGCTCTGCTTTGCGCCGCCGCCCGACAACAGCGACAACCTGAGCGTCTCGCACATGACCAACGCCGAGGGCAAGACGCTACATGAGCTACAGCAGGAGGCGTATAAAGAGGTTGTGGCGTTCCTGACGGCCAAGGCGTGGCCCGGGGTGAGCATCGTGCCTGTGTTGGATGGGGCGAGTATTATGCCGCGGTCGCAGGCCGAGGGCACGCGCGAGGTCGTGCAGGGGTGGGCGCTGGGCTTGACGAGCTGGGAGCTGGCGGGGCTGGAGCGGGCGACGCTTGCGGGCAAGAGTCTGCTGATGGCGGCGCGGCTGGTGATGGAGTGGAGCGAGGAGGGCGCTGGGACCGTGGTTGAACAGGGCGAAAAGGGGAAGTGGGGGGTGGAAGAGGCGGCCAAGGCGGTCAGTCTAGAGGTGGACTGGCAGACGAGGCGGTGGGGAGAGGTGGAGGATACCCATGATGTTGAGAAGGTGGATTTAAGGAGGCAGCTGGGCAGTGTGGTTCTGCTCGTGTCGGGGACGGGGTCCGCCAAGGCCAAGCTTTGAGGACTTGTCAAAGGAAGGGGGGAGAGGGGGCTTAGCTATATATATACTTGTTGGAGACTACCGGCGCGTGTCCATAGCTCTCTCGCCGTTTCGCATATTACCACTTTTGTATGATAACCAAACTAATCACTCAGCAAATTTCACAAGATGTGTTTGATATTTCCCCTGGTGCCTATCACAGGTAATAGTGCTGATGTTGCTCCCTGATGTCTCCTGCTCTGTTTCCCCCTGTGTGAATGATATATAAAAAAGATAGATGCGCAAATACACATGACAAACGTCTATCCATCCCATCGTAACCTGCCTCGATCTCGCTGAAATCAGTGGGGTATATCTCGGTCGTAAAAAGAGTCATAAGGGTCGTAAGAATGGATGACGGGAGAAGAGACGGAAGTGAAGAAGAAAGTCGGAGATTCATTTGAGTGTATGTATATGGAGAGCCCTTAGATGGCAGCAAAGAGAAGAACCCTGCAAATAGACACCTGAAACCAAAGGGTCGGGTTGGGCCGTTGAATTGTGAAGGTGTTATCGTTCAGTTGCCGTCGTATTGGAATGCAAACGACGACGCAGGAATGGCGCCCTTGACAACGGCGTCATCCTTGTCCGCCTGACTCAGCATCTTGTCTGGGTCAATGTACCGGCACGTCAGAGAGAATCAACGGCCGCCCATGGGCTCTACGGTGTGCTAGTAGGATGAAAGAGGGCTGTGTTAGGTCGTGTTTTACATTTCAGATATAAAGTATAGAAACGAATAACTCACCTCGTAAAGCTTGTGAATAGCCTGGCCGTGCATGACCATCATGTCACCATGTTTCATTAGCACCTCGATGACGTCCTTGTAGAAACCCTTGTTATTTTGGGGGAGACCACTGCCCATATTTGACCGCAACTTGGGACGGAACTTCATGGTCGAGGGTGAACCGAGTGACAGAGCGGCAACAGTAGGACCGAGCTCAGACTCACCGTCGTCGTGATACTAGAAGTCGGAGTGTTAGGAAGTAAGACCTCTTGCATAAATGTGGAAGATAAAAGGCATGGATGTAGTCTGCAGAGGTATGAATATATAATATGACAGCCAATGGGCTAGAATATGAGAAGGACGGACGTGGGAGATGATAGACATGGATGTGGAATATGAGAACATGCATACGTTGATTCGGTCATCCTCCATGTACCCGAGGGAGAGCAACTCGTTGAAATCGTTGCTGTCGGCCCGTGGGGACTTGTCGGTACGGCCTTCCTTGTCGATCTTTTCGGTGGTAGCCTTCACGGCACTCTGGCCTGCTCAAATCAAGCGATGAAGAGCTCGCAGAATGACGTCGGGAGCTTCGCCAAAGCCCTTGGACTGGACATTGACGCCGAACTTGTATCTGGCCCCCTGTTGGGGGTGTGTTAGCATGCATATCCGACTTGCCCAGATACTGGATACAAGTCACATACAAAGTTTTGCTGGAAATGCCTCATGTACGCCTCAAGTTTATCTGCCGGGTGTGTAAGTCTTTCAAGTTCGATCCGAGGATATTAGGAGTTTCCACTTACGGCCAGGAATTGCCACAGGATTCCTCTTCAAGCCAATGTCTTTGAGTTCCAGCTCGCGGAACAGGTAATCAGGCCCATTGGGCTGGGAATTGATATGACGGTTTGATACAAAGAGCGTAAAGGAGCCGATGATTTCGTTATTGGCATCGGGAAGGAAATACTGGCGCGCTGTATAGCTGCCCAAGGTGACGGTTTGGGAGACGCGGATGAAGCCTTCATTAAGACGAGAAGCCAGGGGGTCGTCAACAACCCGGTTGGCCTGTCGTCGCTTCGCCATGATCTTGTCAAAATACCTTGATTCCTCCTGGAGAAGCCCTGGAGGGTACTCCAGCATCGGCGCCTCCCAAGTGTGGTGGCAGTGTGAACACTGCCATCGGTTCTAGAAAATGCGCCGGTTGCAGCACCCGCAATCAGGGCATACAAAACCACGACGCAGAGCCAGCTCAGTGCCGTATCTACCCTCTGAACTTGGCATCTGAGGCCTAAGCTTTGGAATTGGGCCGATAAAAGGGGTCCGTTCGTTAAGGAAGACGTCGGTATACTTGACGTCGTCTGGCATATCCTCTCTCGTGAATGATTCCGTGTCAGTGATATCCATTCCCTCATAGTTGGGTGCTTGTAGAATGCCTCGCATCGATAGTTGAGACAGGTCCATCCAGCTGTGAAGATCTCCTTGCTCTCATGATTGCACTTGGGACAGTTCCTCAGCGGCGCGCGAGGGCGGTCATTGACCGAGAAGGCAGACTCGGTGGGATCTTCACCATCGTTGCCGAGTGCCCACCAGGAAGGCTTCAAGGGGTCAGCCTTTTCATATCGGACCCGCCACATCCGAATACCTGCTTTCTTTTCACCCCAGACGTCTGTGGTTACAAAATAATCAAGAACGGCATAAGGGTGTGACGGCTTGCACGGGTAGAGAGGATGGTCTTCGCCTATGCAACTGATTAGCATGAGCTAGGAGCAAGGGTCAAGGTTCTGACCAGCAATGACGACGATCAGAGTCCTGTTAATATGGGCGTTGAGGAAAGCTTTGATATTCGTGGCTGTATCCGAGGCGTCCTTGAGGCGAATCATGCCGCCGTTGCCACTGGGGTCGGGCTCACGACCTCCGCCACTATAATACATGGTCAGCGGCGGCAACATCATTGACAATAGAAAACACTGGAGAATATGTCAACAACTTACACCGAAGAGATCAGGACACGACTTCCAAACACATCTCGAGAGTCGGCATGTTTGTCCATCAAAAAGCCCGTCGCTACCAGTTTTGAGCTGTGCAGAGACCCCTTAAACGCGCGAAAGTATGGTAAGGACTCGCAGAGGCTTCCGCGCCACTTTGCCCAAACTTCTGGACCGGGGAGAGACTTCGGTACATAGTTGTTCTCAATTGCCTTGTCAGGATTAAAGACAGGCTTTGGTAACTCGTTGTTGTCAAGCACATTGTCAGGATTGGCGATAAGTTTTATTGTCTCACTGGTCTCAACCGCCTCGACAATGTCAGTGGGTGGTGTGCCCTTGCGGGCTGCTCCCTCGATAACGATGTCCACGTCTTTAGCGTTAATCTCAGTGAACATGGCGTCAGATGAGCTCCATGGGCTCTGTTGCTGTGGTGGCATATCTGAACTATTATCTACTACGTATCCGCGACGAGGCGGGGTGCCTGGAGCCTGGATTGTGTTGTCGAACGTTTCAAAGTCCTGTTCCGAAAAGGGGCACTCGATGTCGGCACTGCTGAATCAGGGAGGAGCCGGGCTGAAAGGGGACATTGGAGGCGATCCCGTATCATATGTGACGCTCCAATCAATTAATCCCGCTTAGTCGGGCTGTGGGTGTCATCATCAGTCTTCTCGTTGTCATCAACTTGGTCGAAGGCCCGCTTGGGCAAATCGCGGAAAGGGCATTCAGTATGGTCGCCATTGAACCATAATGGAGGTAGGCTCAGCGGGGACATTGGGGGTGATCCGGCGGGCTCGCTGTTGCTATAAGCCGCGGTAAGTGGAGACCAAGGCGGCGGTACTGGAGACGCAGGGGGCGATTCATGAGCCTCCGTGAGGCCATGTTGCCCATCCGAAGCCATTGTGTTTTGTGTCCTTAGTCTCTGTAAGAGTACTAGATATTCCGGCTAGGGAAAAAGCGTGAAACGGTGCAGGTGGTTCCTGGTATGAACTACGAGCAGTCAGATTCGATCATTTCCAATGCCACAATGTTATCTTGTTGAATATAAGAATTGCCTCTTTGGCCTGTGAAAAGGCACCCGCGCCGGGCGAATGATGGGCAAGTGAATGGATTGAAGGTGCACCAGCTGCCTTGCTGTGGATGTGTAGGTGACCGGAAGACTGAAGTTGGGAAATAAACTTTTTTTTTTTTTTTTTTTTTTTTCGCTCGGCAGGATTCCTCCGCTCTAGGGTAACATAAGGGGAATCGAGAAGACGAGATGACAAGAAAGACGAGAAATTCGAATACGGTAATCAGGCAAATATGTCGAGAGTGAGGTATGAAGCTTTCTGTATCAAAACGGAATGGTTCACGATGGCGGTGATGTTGTTGAGTGCAAGTTCGCTGCCATGTCGATGATAACGAGAGAAAGTATTGGCAGCCCGAAGAAGCCAAACGAGCAGAAAATTAAGCTTATTGTCCGATTCTTAACTTTCTATTGACATTTGAGTGAGAGATACGATTATTGGCTGTGGTCCGGGCTTATCGATTGCTGAGAATCCTATTGAGAAGGAGAGATCAGTTGATCTGGATCTGGGACGGCAAGAATGGAAGCCATGGGATCAGAGTCCTCAAGCTAGCTTGCGTCAAATCAATAGGTGGAATTGTTGATCTGAACAATAGCAAATAGTAAATGATACCATAATTGTCGCATTGTGAGCCCATCCAGTAGGAAGTCTGATCGATGTTGAGATTCAGGGGTGCACGTGACGCGTCACGTGGAATATTGATATCCTTTCATGTCGTACTGATCTCTGCTCAGAAAGACTCATACTAGTAGTTTACTAGTACGTATTCCAAGGCCGCCAACTTCATTGCGCTTGCATCTAGGCAACCCGTGCTGAGCAACTTAGGGGTGTGCAAGCAGACATCAACAAACCCAAGTCAACTCTGCCTCCCTAGGGCATTTTGGGTGTTTGTCAAAGCACAAGATATGCCTTGGTGGGACTCGTGCGTCATTCAAACCGCCGTGTGCGGGTTTGGTATCGAGGGACTGTTGAAGGCGGTGTCATTTCCCATGGTTTGCTCCGTACGAAGTACAGATGTTCCGCAAACTGTGTGAGAAGTCCACAGCAGAGTTGGCAAACTTGGTGAACAAGGAAGTTGACTCAGCAGCTCAGTGGAGGTGTTGGTGGACCTTTTCAACGCCTACTCTCCCTGACTTGGCCCCTGTGAGCTAGCGTCTCGGGGCACCGTTTTCCGGCCGGCTTTTGCATGCCCACTGTTTGCAACATTGCGATTGAGCTGAGCCCGATGGCTTATTTGGCCTTGGAACGGTCGCGTGGTGGCGTATTTCAGGTCAGATGCCGCACACTTTATTTATTTAAAGTTATATAACGTTATACGATATTGAATGGTATATATTGATATAAATATGGTAGACTGAAACCTGGGAGCTGTCAGTCAGTCTGCTCCGCCTTTCTCCAACTCCCCCGCCTTCAGAGCTTTGCCCAGTGCCAGCCGAGGTCTTATTCTTCCCCAGAGAGCTGAGGGTCCGGGGTTGTGGGGGATGTGGGGCCTGGCTTCGCGCCCCGGTACTTCAGGGCGGAACGGCGGTTACTGAGTCTGGACACAATTGTTATGGTCATTGGGGGCTATGACCACCAAGGCCGACACCCTGGATAACTGTCGGTCGGTCGCAACCTCGGGCTGTTCTCCAGATTCCCCTCTCCAACAATTCTTGGAGCAGCTCAATATCTATACGTTAGCTGCGCTTCATCCTTCAAAGACCTACCTCTGGAGCCCAGTCTTTAACTACAGCAGATCCCGTTTCTTGTGTCCTTTGCTTGTTGCTTGCTTGTTGTCATAGTTCCAATTGAAAGGCCAGCCAGCCTCCCAACCACCATACACAATGGTCTTTTATCCTCCTCCATGGGTCCCGAAGCTCCCTTTCGGTACGTGGCCCGGTCATTTCGGTGTCTCGTAATCGCCCTGTGGGCAGATTGTTAACTTCAGGGAACAGACCCTCCAGACTCCATCACCATCGGCGAGTTTATGCGCAGTGAGATATATGGTCGACAACCCGTCGCCAAGAGCCGGAATCCCTTCACTTGTGGCATCACCGGCAAGACATTCACGGCAGAAGAGTCTTTCAAGCGGACCGACGATCTTGCAAAGGCCCTAGCCAAGACGATGGGATGGGAACCGAACGTCGACTCTCCATGGGATAAGGTTATAGGCGTCTTCTCCTTCAACACTGTAAGTTGGTGATCTCTGAGAAAAGGGGGGAAGGGCTGTGCTTACCAAATCCGTACGTCCGAGGTAGATCGACTATATGCCCGTAATGCAAGCCGTGCATCGCCTGTCCGGCATTGTCAGTCCGGCCAACGTCGCGTATTCTGCAAGCGAGCTGGAGCACCAACTCAAATCGTGTGGAGCCAAAGCCCTCTTCACTTGCATGCCTGTTCTGGAAACGGCACTCAAGGCCGCCAAGGGGGCCGGGATTCCCGAGGACAAGGTCTTCATCATGGACCTTGCTTACCATTCTCAAAAACCGACCTTCAAGACGGTCGACGATCTGATCGAGTTGGGCCGTTCGTTGCCCGAACTGGAACACCTGAAGTGGACCAAGGGGCAGGGTGCGCGACAGGTGGCGTATCTTTGCTACTCTAGCGGCACCTCTGGCCTACCTGTGAGTCGTTCGCAGTCGCTTCTAGGCAAGATTGATCTGACGCAAGTGAATTGATTAGAAAGCAGTCATGATCTCTCACAGAAATGTGATTGCGAATGTCATGCAGATGTGTTTGTTTAATGACGTGGCTCGAAAGAAAGAGGGAATAGATACGCAGGTCGAGCTTGGGTTGCTTCCCTTCAGCCATATTTACGGTCTCGTGGTTATTGCGCATTGCGGGACATGGCGCGGTAATGAGGTGATCATTCTGCCCAAGTTTGAACTCAACGAGTACCTCCAAGCCATCGAGAGATTCAAGATCAACCACCTTTTTGTGGTGAGTTGCCCAGAGCCTTGCTTCCTTTATGCGCAGCTGCTAAACCTCGCTAGGTCCCGCCGATTATCGTTCGCATGTTGAGCGGCAAGGATGTTTGCAAAAAGTACGACTTGAGTAGCGTCAGGTTGTTGTTCTCTGGGGCAGCTCCCACTGGGAAAGAGACGGTTGAAGAGCTTCTCCGCCTATACCCGACCTGGAAGATTGGCCAGGGATATGGTATTGCCGCCTTGTTCGTGGAGTATGGTGATCAGAAGTGCTAACGTGACCACCAGGTATGACCGAGAGCTCGACGGTGGTTTGCACGACGAGTGAGGATGATATCGTGCAGGGGACATCGGGATCTCTGGCCCCAGGCATAAGAGCCAAGATCATCGACCAGGAGGGTAAGGAAATCACCGACTACAACACGCCAGGTGAACTCCTCGTGCAGTCGCCTTCAGTCGTGTTGGGTTATTTGAACAACGAAAAGGCAACGAGTGAGGCCTTTATCTTCGACGAGGATGGAAGGTGGTTGAAGACAGGAGACGAAGTCATCGTGACCAAGTCGCCAAAGGGAAACGAGCACTTCTCAATCGTCGATCGTCTGAAGGAGCTCATTAAAGTCAAGGTGCGGGGTATTCATTTCTTTAGGTAATAGTTACCTATCATTGATGGCGTTGCTTGCTAACGTGCACATGCCTAGGGACATCAAGTTGCACCGGCCGAGCTCGAGGCGCACCTGCTCACTCACCCGGCCGTTGACGATTGCGCCGTCATCTCGGTGCCAGATGACCGGGACGGAGAGGCGCCCAAGGCCTTTGTCGTGACGCCAGCTTCCATGGCATCGCGAAAGGACGAAGACATGAGGGCCGAGATCCTCAAGCACGTTCAGGATCACAAAGCCCATTACAAGTGGCTAAAGGGGGGCATCGAGTTCATCGATGTCATCCCGAAGAGCCCGAGCGGCAAGATTTTGCGGCGACTGCTCCGTGACAGGGAGAAGGAGGCGAGGCGCACAAAGGGCTCCAAGCTATAACGGACGGGGTGACAGATGTGTCTGTCGTACCAGAGCACGTATTATCGGACAGCGTGGCGTTTGGCCGTTGGATGCGGTCAGCTTATTCTGAGTTGTAGCTTTTTTTCATACCATGGTAGTAGGTGATTACTCACCATGTGATTTATCATCACCTTTTCCTCGTTGCATTTTCCTTATTTCACGTCTTGAAGAACTGCAGGTGGCCCTATCCAGTCCATCTGATCATGTTGCCGAGACCCCTCTCGGTATTTCGTTCTCCATCCACACAGACCAGACTCTGAAGGAGGAACGTTCGAGGGTAAATGCTAAAAAAAGAAAGAAAAAAAAAAAAAGTCAAGAACAAGAATGAATAGGCATCCTAATGGACTACCTACCTTTCACACTTCCTAGTTTGACGGATTCGAGTTAGATCATCAGTGCAGAGCAAAATGGAGGGCAGGTTTACCTGGTCACGACCGAGTCTGTGTAACCAGCCGTGCCTGCCTTCCGTGCGTGGAACAGGACCCTTGCAGTTGCTTCCACTGTGGATCTTCCCCTCCTTATCGATCATTGTTTCTGCGAGTGTTCTTTGCTGCATGCATTGCGTGCGGGGGAGCAAGTGTTTTGACCCTTTTAAACCCACCCATCTCAAACATCGGCTGCCAAGGGAATTGTGGATCGCAAAATCAACCCGAAACAGCAAGCTCAGTCGATTTGTACGTCAACCTCATACACAAACAGTTTCTAGAACCACCACTGCCTAAGGTTGTATGGATTATCGACAGCGCGCATACCGCTGCTCGGTTTGCTTCATGACATGGTACACGATGCCATGGAAACAACCCGACCCTGGACGGTACCTCCTCCAGGGGGAAACGGAGGCCAGGTATTAGCGAGAAATCTCGCCTCATATCAATGGAACTCTTCGATTTTGTTTCTTTTCTTCCCTCTTCCTCTTCTTCTTCTTCTCCTCAGCCTGGGAACTGGATTCCCGTGCAAAGTTTGAGATACTATACCTGAGTGATTTCCACGCTATAGTATCCCTTCTTTCCTGTTTCCTTTCCCTCTTCCCCCTTCTTTTCCCTCTCTTGTTCAGGAGGCTGGTTTCTCCCCAGAAGTTTGTTTATTTGTTTGTATATACAGGAACCTCACGGCGAGCCCATAATGTTGACTATTCACTCCCTCCTTCTCCTCGCCCTGACCCTCTTCTCGGGTGTCGGCGAGGCAGCACCTCAGAATAAAAACGGCAAGAATCGAAATGGCGCAGCCACTGCTCGCAAGACGCCTCAGCAGCAAGCCGCTGCCCTCCCCCAAGGCATCTCCCAGGCGACAGATGGTTCGACAATACTGGACACAACTGTTACCGTGAAGTACGCATACCTCACTCATTCTATATACATATATTTATATATATATATATATATACCTACGCCATGCTAACACTCTGAAAACAGCGGCCTCTCCCTCCGGTTCAAAGTCAGCGGTCCGGTCGATCAATTCACCACAGGTTCCAACGTAACAGGGGGCACGCAAGCGGCCGGCGCGGCTGGAACACTCGGCCTCAACGTTCTCCTCCACGGCGACGGCGGCCAGAGCTTCTTTGACTTCCCCAACCAAGCCGTGCAGGGGGACCTGATGGGCGTGGTGATCCTCGCGCCCTCGGAGCAGCTTCTCTGGGGCCAGCATAAAGGCAGCCCACAGGGCCTAAGCCGCGTCGACGGTGTCGCCGACTCCCAGGCAGTCAATGACCTGATCCAGAAGATCCTGCCGCAGGTCGTCGCCTTCGACCCAACCAAAGTCTTTTTCACGGGCGTGTCTGGCGGATCCCTCACACTGAGCGGATTCTTCATCCCGGCCCACCTGCAGAACTTCCCCGGGAACGGGGTGCTGCTGATGTGTGGCGGACTTGAGCCGCAGGTGGACATTGTGAATGCCAGTGCGTTCATCACCAACTCGAAGATCCACTTCCAGAGCACACAGGACGAGCTGGCCCTGCTGCAGCCGGCGATTCCCGCGGCAATCCAAGCATACGAGGCCGCGGCGGCCGGCGCGGGACTGAACGCCCAGCAGATCGGCCAACTCCAGACGGTGGATAATACCCCCGTTGGTGGGCATTGTGAATTCGACGAGCAAGGATTCGTGAGTGGGATTCAGCTGATCGCGGATAACTTTGCGAGTATCATGCAGGGTGGCGACGGGGCCGTGCAGGGCATAAATGCTGCGACGGTTTTGACACCTGTTGTGGGGAATGAGAACCTCCAGTTCTCAGGGGTGACGAAGCGGGATACCTTGATGATCTAGACTTCCCTTATCTAAAAAAAACTAAGGCAAGCAGAATGGCCAACTGTTTGTCTATATATCACTTGGAGACGGAATCAAACGTTATGCTCCAAATGCACGTCATGTTCTTATCAGTTGACCTCGATAGTTGACCTCGATGTTAATGCCAGGATTTCCCCAAGGCCACCGACCGACTGTCACGAAGCTAGGATAGCTCTTATCTACATTCAACCTCCTTTTTGGTTCAAATTAGCGTTCCCTGAATCCCGACTAACAGACAGACCTATGGATCCCCTCCTTCATTCTCCTCAAGTCCTTGCCCAACTGCTGTCCTCCTGCCTTGTCTTTCTTTTTCTTCTTGTCCTTGTCCTCTTTCTTTGCCGGGCCCCGACGCTGCTTCTGCAAGATCGAGAGATCGACTTCATCGTTCCCCATCAGGGTTTCCGTGACCTGAATAATATCCGTCACCAGTCCGTCGAGTAGGTCAAAGCTCATGCTCTCGCGGACAACCACGCGCAGAATCTCAGTTTTGTCCTCGTTCGGCGGGAGTGCGTAGTTGGGAATGATCCACTGCTTGGCCCGCATAAGCAAAGACACGGTCTCCTGCTTTACGTGAGGGAACTCGCGCTTGAACTCGTCTGTAAACCGGAAAGATACTACGGGCAGTCCGGCGATGTACGCGGCTGATGTCTCGTCCTCGTCTTCCGATGTTGCTGGCGCTGGCGCTTTTTGGCTACTGCTACTGTCTTCAGTGGTCGCTGCTCCTACAGCGATGGAGGCGGCGGATTCGATGGAGCTCTTGAATTTGCGGGCCATCTCTCCTGCGGTGCTACCCGCGGCTGCTGGGCGATGAATATCGCTTACGCAAGTATACCATCCCGTCGCCTCCAGGCTCCGAGACAGCAGCCGGGCGTTGGCGAGGCAGTTCTCCATTACCTCCCGAAAGCCGGAAAATCCAAGATGAATTAAGTTGTAGTACTGCACAAGCACCTGAGCGCCAGGACGCGAGAAGTTGAGCGTGTAACTCTCCTCCGTGCCGCCGAGGTAGTGAAGCTCAAAGATGAGATACTTGGGCAAGTAAGACTCATCTCGCCAGATAATCCATCCGATTCCTGGGGATACGAGCCCGAATTTATGGCCTGCGGACGCATAATATTAGCTTGGTTTTATTTATTGACAGCGTGTTGTTAGGCGTTATGGCCATACCCGAGGCGTTGATCGACTTGACTCGAGGGAGCTCGAAGTTCCTGATATGGGTTTGGTAAGCCAAAGTCTTGCTGCAGAAGAGAGGAGGAGGGATGTTTTGAGGCTTGAGAGCAAACTCACCACTTTTGGCCACCGGTTCCAGCATGGCTGAAGGGCGCGACAAAGCCTCCGCTAGCAGCATCTACGTGGATCGGAATATCAATGCCGGTCTTCTCCTGGAACTCGTCAAGAATCTTCGAAACCTCCTCGACCGGCTCGTAATGTCCAGTGTAGGTGCTGCCAAGAATCACAAACACTCCGATCGTGTTCTCGTCAATGTTCTCTCTTACCAAGTTCGGGTCCAACCGGAATTTGCTCTTGGCTGAGACTGGCAGAATCCGTGCCTCAACATCGAAATAGCGGGCGAACTTCTCCAGGGCAACTTGGGCATTGCTTCCCATGAGAATATTGGGCCTATAGGCGTCCTTGCCCTGAGACTTCCGGAGCTCCTGCCATCGACGCTTCATGGCAAGTCCACCGAGGTGGATGGCCTCGGATGACCCTACAGTCGGAGAGCCAATGGCTTTCTCGCCCTTTTGGACGCCCCATAAGTTGGCGATGATGCTGACACAGCGCTCGCTGATGGCAAGCATCGCGGGATACTCGTCATTGTCGGCCAGGTTCTTGCCCAGGTTTTCCACCATCAGCTTCTTCGCGTTATCTTCCAGATATGTGTTGACAAAGCTGGGGGGGTTCAATGTTAACTGCCTTTCTTCCTCCTGGTGTCAGGTTGCTGTTTCGTCAACTCACCTAGCCAGGTTCAGATTCGGACGGCCATCCAAGTCCAGCTCGTCCTTGATCATCGTGTAGACAGTGTCTGCAGGAGCGCCATTTGGCGGCAGATGGTATTTCGGGATGTCTTTCTGGCTGGCATAGGCGGTGGTGTAGGGCGTGAGATGAGAGTCTGATCCATTGCTTCTGCGGGATGGGTGTTCACTATGGATGCGAAGATCCTGGAGATGGTGGATAATGTCCTCCGGGTTGACCTGCGATATGTTATAGTTTAAGATGCTTCTACAATGAGTTGGTATTTTTTTTAGACTTACATGGCGTGAAAGCGACATAATTGACGACGTCGATAATGGTGTCGTGAAATTGAAATGATTGCGGTCAGGGAGGGTTTTTGGGGACAGCTGAAGACTAGATTGAAGGGAGAAAAGTATAAATAATTGGTTACGTTATTTCAATCCATCATGATATTTGGGGAGTTGTTTGCCGCCAACGGTGATGATGGTGCTGTCTATGACGACATTGTCAGGTGGGGAGATGCGCAACAGCTTGATTTCCAACTTCCATGTGAACGGCAGCCCATTTGCCCGGAAAAGGGGCGGGAATATGACCTAAATTGCGCAAAAGGGGTCCTCCAGCTGCCAGCAATTCCTCTGTTATAGCCGCCGCCTTTTCCACCTAACGAGGCTGAAATTAATTTAGTCTATAAGTTTGTTCTTAGTGTAAAAGGAATCAGAATTTCACCAGAATTTCGCAACCTTATTAGTCGGCAAATCCAAGCGGTTTTGGCATCGCATCGAAAAGGCAAGAAATAGCCAAGGCACGTAGGCTCAAACTAAGGCACATATACGCGCCTACAATCAGTACTAAGATTGAAGCTTCCATGCGTTGAGTCTGCGGTTGCCATGAGCACCCCCTTTGTCAAACTTGGAAGCGAGTCGGCCACGCCTGCCACATATTTTGGTCTCGCGCGCACGCCCGCCAAGGGAACCATCCTTCAGACAAAGGATCGCATGTTCTTTTTTTCTTCTTTTTTTTTTTTGTGTGCGCGAAGCACTTGAGGAATGGCACATTCTTTCCTGTCCTATTTTTATATGCCGCAAGAAGGTTCTCCCTGACCTTAGATCCATCCATACCTGCCTACCTACCTAACCAACTACCATTCCCTGACAGAATTGACCAGGCGGGGAGTGACCAGCAAAGTCCTGGAAGTCTCACGATTCTCATTACTCTTACGATTGAAGCAGTGACTTAGAAGTAGACAAGGCCGACAACCATCTATCGAATTAAACTTCACAGTATGGATTTAGGTATGATGGATGTCGTTACTCCCACGGTGGTTGGGCTAGAAACACTGATGATCGTTTTTAGGATACCCCAAGGCACCTGGTAAAAGCAGCCATGGCGTTGCTGGTGCTCTCCACGCAGTCTGTGACGCAGTCGAGTTCAACGACTTGGGTCTTACGTTCAGGCTCAAGTACGGAAACGATGGCCGGGTCAATATGGAAATAAGGCGTACACAAGGGATACCTGGTCGAATATCTTCGGACCTTTTGCTCAGCCCAGACATCGATCCTGAGCCTGAGAAACGGGCAATAACGAGGAGTCTTCATCATCAGACTCCTCTTCTACACCCAATCCCACGGATACATGAGAAGGAACGCAACCTGAGATTGAATATCGCCATGCTAGCCGTGGGCTCCGCCGAGGACGCTGGTCTTTTCATCAGTGTGGGTGTCTGGCTTCGGGATAAATTTGGCCATCGAGTAAGGATTGCCACACACCCGGAGTTTCAAAATATAGTTGAGGCATGCAGGCTTGATTTCCTCAGCTTGGGCGGCAAATCTAGTGATGTCCCTGGTGGAAAGTCTTTCCAATCTCATGGATCATCTGGGATACAGGCATGGAGACTGACACTGCCACGGATACTACAAGCATCGTGGGCAGCATGCGTTCTTCAATCTATTGATGGCAGAACATTCGTCGCTGATGCAATTGTTGCCAATCAGTCAAGTTTCGCACATATTCACTGTGCAGAGAAACTAGGGGTCCCACTGCACATCCTATCTGTGTGAGTATCTGAGGAAACAAACTTGAGTCGCAACGCACAGCTGACCAGTGTCCAGGCGTTCATGGGTACCAACTAGATCACTAGTTCATCCTCTGGCGCACATCTATACCTGTGAGGTTGGAAGAGGGCTCGCTAACCTATTGTCCTACGCCCTTGTTGAACTGATGGTTTGGCGCGAGATTGGCAGTGCCATCAACAGTTTCAGAAAGAAGCCTCTAAACCTAGAACCCATCGATCCCCTCCACGGACCCGGTCTACTGTATCATGTAAAATTGCCTACGACATGCTTCAAGTAGGTACAGTCTTTTGAAATGCCGATAACCATATTTTACTTTTGCTAACCAAGTAGCACTCTGGGCCTCAAACACAAGCCAGCCGACTGGGGGTCCCATACCTCACTTTGCAGTTCGTTCGAAGATGTGGCCACATCTGTTCACAGGCAGCTAGTTATCCGATCCAGACATTGTCCTATCATCGGTGGCCATGTTGCATCCTTGGAAGCAAAGTTCAAGTCTACACCCATCCCAATTTCCTCTACAAGCGCGGCAGCAATCGTAAAAGGGGGAACCCTGAATATGAGATTCTTACATCCGTAAGTAACACCTGCGATTCCTATAGGCCTCTTGCAACGCACGACTACTAACGGTTGTCAGGTTTCAATCTCAAAAATATGGTTTCGCGACTCCACGTGGGTCTCCTGCATCCAGCAGTCTGATTGAAAGCACACTGGGTGTCACTTCACGAGAAAGAGAGGGAAATGGCCAGGTCCGGTATAGTCTCGGCCCTTTTGCTCCAACCTCTCCAAAGACTCCGCCAACTATCCTTGATATATCCGCCTCAGCTGCGATGTCTACCATTTCTGGGTTAGGCAGCATCGTGACAGCGACTCTTAAAGCCCCTATTACGATGGCCGATAACTTGGCAAGGGGTCTCCACAACGCACCCAGGATTTACGGCGATAGCACAGTACGAGATGAGCAGCAAGTAGATGGCTTGAGGAGTGGGCTCATCGCGGAGAGCCAGGTAAGCTAAGACAACCTCTCTATCGTTTGCTTCCATTTGGTGTGTAGCACTCCGCTTACCTAGTACCTTTCCTAGGGCTTGGGCCAGGACATATACGATGGAATTGCAGGTGTTCTGACCCAACCATTGGCTGGTACCCAGGAGGGAGCACTGGGTTTCGTAAAAGGAATTGGAAAAGGCATTGGAGGCCTGGTGTTTAAACCTGCTGCCGGTACGACTATATCACCTACAATACTTTTAGCAACTGGTACTAATACGGTGTAGGTGTATGCGAAGTTCCCGGCTACACGCTCATGGGCTTGTACAAGGAATGGGAGAAACTCGGCAAGATTGATATCAATGGGCAGATTGTTACAGGCCGCTTAGCTGAGGGCGATGAAGAATACGAGAGATTGAGCAAGGGGGACAGGGCTGAGATTCTGAAAACATAGCATGCTTTGTGATAAACGCTGAGTTTGTGACGAAATTTAATTTCACAAGGCACCTATGACAATGATCAGCAATGGATGGGTACAGTACCTAGCTTTAGCTGCAAGGCCTACAAAAATCTTACACATCTTCCTACAAATATAACGAAGGCAACAAAAAGGGGTTTTACCAAGAAAATTATCCCCATCGCTAATCACACCTACTTACCCGGCCTGGAATACTTTGTGATGTGAGGTGTCCAGGGCTTCGGCTCCTGATTCCAGCACAAGGTTCAAGCCGGACTCTCGCTCCGTGATTGCACTAGATTCAGGGGAGAATGACTGTCTCGCGTGCCCCGACATTCATTTAGATCCAGTCTTGGACAAATCTTATGATATGCTGCTCCAAGACGATAGATGCAGCTAGTTGTGCTTGCTTGCAGAATATGACATCGCCGTTTTCAAGGCCAACAACTTCAATATGGAACATTTGTGCACACTGCCACATGAACAATGATGACCATTGTCGACGACGCCAACCTGACCGAAGCTCCAGCAGCTACCGAAACGGCGCTTGCCGACCGTACTATCCAGCTCAGTGAGTGAGCGGGTCTGAAGTGTGAATGTCATGAAAACGGTGGAGTTTCTGGAGTTGGCACTTCAGGGCAAAAGGAAAGAGTGGCAAGCGTTAGCTGACTAACAGCATAGCAGGGGTCAATCCCCGAGGTTAACTTTCCTGGTTGGGACTGGGGGAACAGGGGTCTGGGCAGGCCGCGGCAAGAGCTCCCCTCGCTCGCTTGAGCGGGTGAGGCTCCCCACCATTGCCCAAAGCCGAAGTGACCAGGGCAGCTTCGGGCCATCCCAATCCCAGGTCTTAAGGTGAAGGAAGAGCTCCCACGTCCCTTTCCCCCTAGAATAAATAAATCCCCAGGCTGTTCCTTGCCGATTATTTTGTATCTTGTCACTGTCACTGCCATTTCCATTGCCATTGAGGCTGCCTCAATTGCCCTCCCAACCCACTCGGAACGGAATAGACATCATGTCTGCTGTCAATCGCGGACTGCGACAGGCTTCGAGAACACTGCGCCTGCCCCAAACCACACTCCGCACAGCTGCTTTAAGGCCATTAAGCACCTGCTCCAAACACGCCGCCCCCCTCACGGCCACTTCCACACAGCATCAGCGCCGCTCAAGCTTCTCGACCATGGCCTCGCTACAGTCCGCCGCCCCTTCCTCGCCCGCCAGGGTTCAGGAGTACGACCCCGAGATCAAGGACATTGCCAACTACGTGCACAACAAGCCAATTGACTCGGAGCTCGCAGTGAGTACACACACGGCCCCTATCTGACCGTTTCCCTCGTGTCTACCTATCTTACCCTACCCCGCCAAAAAAAAAACCCCCCCAAAAAAGACGATTTGCCGCGGCTAACCGTCCAATCCCTTTCTCGTCCCCCCCCCCTCGACAGTATGACACCGCACGATGGGTCTTTCTTGACACTCTTGGCTGCGGCCTCGAGGGTCTTCAGTTCAAGGAGTGCGCCAAGCTGCTCGGGCCCATCGTTGAGGGCACCATCGTGCCCAACGGTACCAAGGTGCCCGGTACCCCGTTCCAGCTCGATCCTGTCAACGGCGCCTTCAACATTGGCGCCATGATCCGCTGGCTCGACTACAACGACTGCTGGCTGGCCGCTGAGTGGGGACATCCTAGCGATAACCTTGGCGCCATTCTGGCCGTTGCCGACTGGGTCAACCGCACCAACAAGGCTGGCGGAAAGCTCGCCGGCGGCAGAATCTTCACCGTCCGCGATGTGCTCGAGGCCATGATCAAGGCCCACGAGATCCAGGGCTGCCTGGCCCTTGAGAACTCGTTCAACAAGGTTGGCCTCGACCATGTTGTTTTGGTCAAGGTGGCCAGCACCGCCGTCGTGAGCAAGATGTTGGGCCTCAGCGAGCAGCAGACGGCCGACGCTGTCACACAGGCGTGGGTTGATGGCCAGAGCTTGCGCACCTACCGCCACACTCCCAACACCATGTCCCGCAAGTCGTGGGCTGCCGGTGATGCCTGCCAGCGCGCTGTGAACCTGGCCCTCAAGGTCATGAAGGGCGAGAGAGGCGTTCCCACAGTGCTCTCTGCTCCCGTCTGGGGCTTCTACGATGTCCTGTTCAAGGGCAAGAAGTTTGAGTTCCAGCGTCCATATGGCAGCTATGTGATGGAGAACGTGCTCTTCAAGGTGTCATATCCTGGTATGTAATAGCCCTTCCGTCCGATCTAAATGGCCGTCCAAGCGTCTATTGTCAATGCTGACATTTCTCCGCAGCCGAGTTCCACTCCCAGACAGCTGTCGAGGCATCGCAAAAGATCCACGCACAACTCAAGGCAATGGGCAAGTCGGCTGCTGATATTAAGGGCGTCACATGCCGGACACACGAGGCCTGCGTCCGCATCATTGACAAGCAGTTCAAGCCCATGGACAACTTTGCCGACCGCGACCACTGCATTCAGTACATGTGCTCCGTCATGCTGGTCTTTGGCCGCCTGACCGCCAACGACTACACGGACGGCGGTGAGGCCGCCACCTCGCCCCTTGTCGAGTCGCTCCGGCAAAAGATCAAGTGCGTCGAGGACCCCAAGTTTACCGCCGACTATCACGACCCATCTCTCCGCACCATCAGCAACGGCCTGACGGTCGAGCTGAACGATGGAACTGTTCTCCCCGAGGTGGTTATTGAGGCGCCACTTGGCCACCGCCTTCGCCGCGAGGAGGCCAAACCTGAGATTCTGGCCAAGTATAAGTGCCACCTCGAGCCTCACTTTAGCGCCGACAAGGTCAAGGAGCTGCTGGAGCTGGGCCAGAACCCCAAGAAGTTGGAGGCCATGTCGGTGGATGAGTATGTGGACCTTTATGTTGTCAAGAACAGCAAGTTTGTTTAGATTCTGCACCAAGGCTGGTGGTATATAATGGCAAGATGACACGTTTGGATCAATATGCATTCCGAGTATTTGGTGATTTTTCATCTTGAAGTTGTACAACTCGTGATCCACTTTCCCCTGAGTCTAGCTACTTTACGCATGGTCTACTGGTTATGCCGCATAAGTCCAAAGCAATCAAGTACAACATTGTAATCCTTTCCTTCCGGGTGACGTGCTTTCTGGGATGATAATTAACAAAGCATGGGCGGTGTTTGTAGATCGCCAATAGACCTAGAGTTGTTGAAGTCTGTAGAAAATCACGACTTGGAACTGTTTGAAACCAGATCCTTTTTCTCTCGATGGGTAAGGATTAGTGGTTGGGTCAAGCAGTCTCCATGATACTGCACATACAAAATCGTCACACCGCCACCGTCACCGTCACTGAGACAATGGGGGAACTTTGAAAATGGGGGCCAATGTCGGGTTTTGATTTGGAGATGCTCACACTAATTCTACTTAATAACCCATATATCTAGCAGGAAAATCAAAACCTGCGTTTCCCTCGTGAACACAAATCCACCACCAGAAGACCCCCCTTGTCAGGCGAGCTGGCAACAGCTGATGGAACAGGTCCAAATGTCGGGCTTGGAAACAGCACGACTTGTAGCGTAACTGTTCCCGAGGAGACGCGACCAGCCAAGCCCGGGTCGCTTAATTAGCAACCAACCTCAGTCAGGCGTTGAGACCACTCAGGTTCGAGTCAAATGGCTTAATTACATTTACTCTAAGCTGGTGGTCCGCAGATCCTCCTCTGTTCACTTCCGGTTAGTTGACGCCGCGACCAAAAATGGTCAGGATTAGGAGAACAACATACCGGCCGAGTCCGAGACGCTGGCTCCGGAGCAAAGTCGCCTCTGCCGAGTCAACCCCCTCGTCTGTGTATTGGCGAGACAAGAAGGGTTCTGGCATGTCGCCCTTACTATCGCGCTTATCTCCTTCAGAAAGGATCCCGCCTGAGTAGGACAGGCAGCGGAGCATTTGTCTGCCAAATGATCCGCCACCCCACGAATGTAAACCCGTTTGTTTACACTGTGGTTGTAATGCACTTGGTCCTGATATCGAAAAGTTGTCCCAGCTCAAATTCGAACCGCAAAACAAAAAACCAAAAAAAAAGAGAACAAAAACACAATTCGAACATAGCCCCACATCCGGCATTTGGCCAAGCCTTGTTCCGAGGCAACCGGACTGTGGTATTTCATGGTGGGCCCGAGGCAACTGCAGGAACGGTGGCTCTTGCAACGACGCATCCAGTAGGTATTTTCGGAGGTGCCCCAATGTCTTCCCGTTGCGCACACTACATACTTTGCAGGTGCGGCCTACGGGGGATGGTGATCCGCGATGGACCCCGTGTGCACTCGCCTCAAGATGCAGACGGCGATATGTGGACTCTTGGGCCCAAGTCCCAGCAGAACTTGGCCTCGGCGAGGTCTAACTCCCAATGGATCTAATATCCACGAGTTCGTCGACCGGCTTCTCTCCCCATTCCCTTGGGGAAAGAAACTCGGTCCATTCGGGGCCTTTTAACGTCCATGCCCAGGACGACGACAATTGGGAAGCACTGACCTCATCCCTAGCTGCAGAGTTAGCAGAATGCAATGGGGGTTATGAGAGACCGGGGGTCCACACCTCTCGATTGGAAATACCAAAGCCAGCCCGGCTGCCAGTTACCCCGGGTATCGAGGAGCGTGTGGTGTCCCATGTTGTAGCCAAAGCGGTGACGCTGGTTGCTGAAAACATATATACATTTATGACTCCAAGCCGATAGGGCAACCAAAATGGTGGTTCCACTGAGTTAGCCTCGAAGTCATTGAAAAGGTCCAGATGAACGATGCGCGCATGATTGATACGCCGCAGTTGGGAATTGAAGCAATGGTCATTTCCTCTGCATCGTACAGCATTCGTAACCCGTGCAACAAAGCCGGAACGCCTCTGGGAAGAGTAGCGTCTAGTAGAGATTGCTGTGAACTTATCAGCGAGGCGATTCGAGCCAAGCTCGGCTGATTCTGCCTGCGACTTACCAACTAACACATCTTGGTCGTATACACACTCCCATTCTACAATGCAGCCATATTTCATTGACGGTTCGTAAAGCATGGCACGCCCGCCATACCGTGGCGACGACATGTCCTAGTCGCCGCAACCCAATGGGCCTTTTTGCGTCCTGCCCAGGACGAACCCAGGAACGCGATCCGCTGTGTCGAAGTGAGGATCATCAAAGTTGTTCAACGCCTTTCGGCCGAAGTCAACAAGACTCCCATGCCTAGAGGCTGGAGGATGCACGTGGGAGCCATTTTCGGCGATGCCGCCAGCCGACTGATTGGCACTACAGTGGGTAGCCGGACGCGTGTCGGGATAGGAGGTGTCACGATAGCGTTCTGGTCACAGCAGGTTTGAACCATGGCAGTCGTGAATGAATGGCCGGGGTCTAGGGGAAAAGGCGACGGTTAGCAAAGCCGAGAATGTCAACGACGCCGCTGAGGAGGAGGACTGACAATAGGGAGGTTGCCGTTTGACAGGTCGACGCATCACGTCATCTCTCGTCGGGCGTTCTCATCGTCTCATTTGCCTGGGCTCTTGGAAGGAGAGCACCAGGGAAGAGGACGTTGTTCACATTGTGGTACGAATGGGGAAAAGGCGAGACAAAAACAGGTTTGACATGGTAGCGAAGTTGGGCATGAGGGGAGATGGACCTTGAATAATGGGAAGGGGGGGAAGCCGACAAATACTGTACCAACCTTGGTATATGTACATTTACCTACCTACCGTACGCAGTTACCGAGTGGTTAGAGGACATGGGTGCCAGGGACTTGTCTGCCTGTCAACCCCCAACGGTGGATCCATGTCCGCCAATCGTGTCAAGATGATTTGTGGGGCTTCTGCACTTACCACGTTTAGCTCGCAGAAAGTTCGTTCGGAAGGCGGTCATGGAACAGTATCCGTGGAGCGCGATCCTGCAAGAGCAAAGGAACTCTGAATCGGGTAATTCTACAGTCCCGATGCATATGCTTTCTGCAGGGCAAGCAGCTGACGCTTTGGACATGTTCCGAGATTCATTAGTGCCTAGCAGGTTGGCAGGTTATCTTCAGGTTGATGTTGTCAAGGTGGTGTTGTCAAGCCAGGAGCTTTGCTTGCTCCTGAGGATGGATAGAAATTAGGTACTTCATTAATCATAGTCGTCCTTCACAGGGAGTCTGGCGCCACTTTCACAGCCTACGGAGTCTTCGGGGTGGGTATGGAAATATCCAAGTCATGAATGGTATCCAATGATTTTTGTGAATGGCCATTGAATTTCAATGAATATTTCATGGGTCTTCAGGGTCATTAGAGGCTTGGAAGGTCAGATTTGACGATGTCGAAGTTCCTGTCAGAATGTTTTTGTCCTGAAAATTTGTCCAGGTTTGGAAAGTTATAACCCTAACCCTTTTTCATGATCTAACCCTGTTTAGGAAGTGAATCCGAATTGACGAAAATCACAGACAATCCTACCAAAAGAATTGGCTGACCGCCTTTGGAGGTCCAACCCTAACCCTGGGTCAAGGTACAGAGAGCCATCTCGCTAACAGAATATTGCTGGCGCCACACTACAAGGGAGTTAGTGGCGGAAGCCACTGAACTTTTCGACGCTTTCAATTCTAGGTCCGTACCGGATGAAAAGAACGAAAGGCGGTGAGTCATTTCTTTTGGTAGGATCGTCTGTATTGGGAGCCCATAGAGCCATACGTATTCGCGCCGCCGGGAATTGTATTTCCCCCCCTCCCCTACTGCGGACCAACGCTGGTTGAAATCAACTTCCTAAGTATTATTATTACGCTCCAGCTTGCCAGCCTCCTCGTGATGAGCCCCTACCTCGCTTCACCGTCTTTGGACGAACATACCCATACGTTTGGCCCGGTCCATGTCCTCGAGCCCAAGTCACAACATACACATACTGCCATCATGCTTCACGGACGCGGGAGCAATGGTGAAGAGTATGCCGAAGAGCTTTCTGAGACTACGTCGGCCGATCGACTGTCCCTGCTGCAGAGGTTCCCAGGTTGGAGATGGATATTTCCCTCCTCTCGAGCCATCTGGAGTGACATCTTCCAGGAAGAAATGTCAGCCTGGTTTGAGGCGTCCTCTTTGACAGACATATCCGCAAGGCAAGACCTACAGGCCGAGGGGATCAAAGATTCAGTTGTCTACCTTCAGGGGATCATTCACGCTGAAGTTCAAAGGTTGGGGGGCGATCCCCGGAATGTAGTCCTCGGAGGTATCAGTCAGGGGGCTGCAATCGGCATGTGGACGTTACTGTCTCAAAATCCCGATATGCAGCTTGGAGCGTTTGTAGGGGCCAGCACTTGGCTTCCCTTTGCGGCGAATATCGAGGAGTTCCTGGGTGGCAAAGGGTCTGACATGTTTGTAGAGAGTCTGATGCCCGCTTGGAGGCAGTCGCTCGTTTCCTTACCTAGCCCCCCCACGCCGCTCCTGTCCACACCGGTGTTTCTCGGT
The DNA here is from genome assembly GCA_027569635.1 of Lasiosphaeriaceae sp. G1095. Lineage (NCBI taxonomy): Eukaryota > Fungi > Ascomycota > Sordariomycetes > Sordariales > Lasiosphaeriaceae > Lasiosphaeriaceae sp. G1095. The sequence goes on from JAPDFK010000110.1 coordinate 96,659, forward strand.
CACGGCGCCGATGACGCCTACGTTGATATCGAACTGGGAAGGCAGGCCAAGCATGTTCTCACCCGGATCGGATATGGCGTGGAGTGGAAGGAATATTCGGGAGCGGATCAAGAAGGACACTGGCTAAAAGTGCCAGAAGAGATTGAAGATATTGCTGAATTCCTGGCAAGAGTTGTTGAAGAGCCCCCCGCAAAGCAGGGTTTCTGATATGGAAGGAGCCATCGTGGCGTCGACGATAATGCAGGTCCTGTCAGGTCGTACCTTCCGACAATCCCTCCTTCGGGGTAGGGTTTGTCTTAGCTACCGTACCCACCCACATAAGAAAACCTTCAACCCGACCCAACGGGAGTGGTGGATGGAGTGCACAGGGACCGGATTCCGAGGCAACCACACGAGCAAACTTCTCGATGTCGTTCTCATCTTCCAAGTCTCCGCCTAATGAATGGCTTTCGGAAGCCAGCACCCTCCACAGTTTTCCATCCCAGCCATCCCAGCCATCCCAACCATCCCAAACTTCCTTGGACGCACACCGCCCTGAGCCAGTAAAGACAGATGGACTACCTCACTCACTGAGCAACAGCTGGGCCAGCTTTCTCGGCGCTCAGTACAACAGCAGAGAGGTGGCCCTTCTGAAGAGAGCAGTCGACGGACACGCAAAGGATATCAATGCGTCAATCACCTCGTTGCAGCAGGGGATTGCTCGCAACCAAGAGCTAGTCTCCGCCGCTACCACCGAGTTCAAAGCCAAGTCCGAGCAGATCGTCCAGGAAGTGGGCGAGATAAGGCCCTTTCGAAAGAGCTTCCCTCTTCTGGAGCAGCGAGTGAGCCAGAACAGAGAGCAATTATCCAATGAGATATCCGAACTTGCTTCCAAACTCGTTGCACTACAGCAAGACTTGGGGTTGGCGAAAGAGAGTATATCGCAGGATAAACAGAGTACACAAGAGCAATACCGATCCGCGTTGCAGAGTATTGGCCTTTTGCAAGACGAACTCAGAGAGCTGAAGGCAGACAAAATTGCCGTGGAGCAAAAGGTGTCTGTTCTTGAGCGCCAGTTGGAGACTGCCGCCGAGTCTCTCGAACATATTGGCCTTCTGAAAGACGAACTCGCGGAGCTGAAGACAGAGAAAATCACCACAGATCAGAAATTATCTGCTCTTGAGCGCCAATTGAACACAGCTTCCGAGTCCCTGGGAAATGTTGGCCTTCTCCGAGACGAGCTCCGAGAGCTGAAGGCCGAGAAGATGGCCCCAGGGCAGAAACTGTCTGCTCCTAAGCGCCATTTAGATGCAACTACCAAGCTTCATCAGGAGCTCACAATGGATCAACTCCTTGCGCAGCATGATGAGCCGATTCAAGTTAAGAGAGAGGCCGATTCCGACGAGACCACAATTTGTGCAGCTCGGCCTGGTTAGTCATCAACTCTTCGCTCGGGCAGAGGCGCCAATCCTGACAATAAATTTTAGCCATCGAGGAACTCAGAAATAAGCATAAAACTCGATCCGTGATTGAAAACCGAGGGCCAACCTCCGTGACGACCCGCCAGAGGGCCATCGACGAACGCAAGCGCAAGGCCGAGGATTCCGAATCACATACTCATCCAAAACGACGTCAAGCTTCAAGCAACGACCAAGACGTCAGGGGCCTCTTTCTTGCTTTCCACACAATCTACAAGAGCAGTAAACCGTCCTCAGACAAGGAATTCATTTTGGAGTTTCTTGACAGCCTGAGCATCAGGAACTACGATACATCAAGGCACGTCCAAAAGTCGCTAGTTTCCATTCTCCCCAAATCTATATTTAAAATCAGAGAAACACGTCAAGTCAACAACCAACGGCATAGCATCAGAATATCTCCTCGGCTCACATGGAGAGAATTCCGAGACGCGCTTTCTAAAATACCACCCTGCAACCAATCTGACCAGGATGAGGGAGCATCAGCAGCCGAAGGCAGTAGCTCGACAAAGGAATAGCTATGGTGTGGTCATTTTATTTACCCCTTCGTCTTGGATTTCTCCCTAACGCCTGATATCATAGGACTTTGTTGTGTCGTGTCCTTGCCGTGAAAGGCATCCAAGACTGAGACTCAAAAAGCCACGGAAAGGCAAATCTCTTACATATTGCAGCTTGGTCATGTAGACGTTTCAACAGTCTCCGCCTACATCTTTCCCACAATATCCACAACAAAACCCTTATCATTATAAGCCTTGATTGTTTCCCATTCCAGCCTGATGTTAGTCATTAGCTTTAAGGTAATTAGTGCCGTTTCAGGTAGCTTTCGCTTCTCCACATCATGACCAAAAGCCGTATGCGAATCAAGAAAAGAAATGTCAGTGTAGTGCCTATTCATAGAAAGTTTGAAGTTTAGGGTGAGCCACCTAGCTCCCCTTCCTCATCTGTGATCCAACGGAATCGTGATCTAAAGGATTGCGACATGGGACAGGTTGTTTATAGCCGAACATGGTGCATTCAACCTTAAACAAGGATTGCAGATTGTTGCATGTAAAAAAGCATACCATACAAGCTTAAAAAAATGCACAAAAGAAGAGGAATGGACAAACAAAGCCCGGCTTACCATAAACAAGAGGAAATCACCCCAACGCCAAAATAGTCGTCGTCAAAGACCCTCTAATACAAAAGTCTCCAATGTGGCCAACTGGCAGCACTGAACCAATCTCCTCTATATAATAAATTGCGCCCATTCATCAACAACATCTATCCGCGAACGCCCCCAGACAAATAACCAAATGCCACCCTGTTTGTGTATACCCGTTTTCACTCCCTTTTTTTAAAAAAAAAATCCATGACATCTTTCTATTTTTCTTTTCCTTCTTTCCAAAATCACGAGCCAGCTCAGCTCAGCTCACGAGGCTATTTTATGGGAACCACGGCCCCACTGGAACAACTTCGAAGTCAAACTCTAAGCCGTGAAGCGCAGAGGCTGCCTCTTCTCTGCCCGCTTTGACTCCCCCTGCTGCTGGTAAACCTTGATCGAGTTCACAAGCCAGTAGGCGTTGGTGAAAGCTTTGGGATTAGCGCCCACGTACGCGTCGCAACTCGATGCAAGCTGGGAGCACGTGTCGTCATCATTCCAGACCTCGCCAGCCCAGTTGCCGCAGAAGGTGGTGTCGAACACCAAATTGTGGTTCTTGAAGTGGCTGTCAATGTTGCAGCCAGAGCCGGCAAAGACGGCTAGCGGCTGGCCGAAGTCCGAGGTATCAGGCGGTGCGTTGCTGTTGCCGGCGAGGGCAGACGCCTTGGAGCTGTTGCGGGGAAAGAACCAGACGCTGATGGCACTGTCCGTCCACTCGACGGCGTATACACCACCGCCCGCAGCGTTGAAACCCGCGCCATAGTTGTTCGTCGCCTTGGTGCTTTGAGAGCAACCTGTATTGCCCTGGCAGTCGGAGCTGGCTAGCTTGGTGCTCCCGAGCGAGCCCTTGTTGGACATGTGGCAGCCTTGGCTGGTGTGGAGGGTGATGGCGTTGGATGACTGCGAATTTACACCCTCGATGATGTCGATCTCGCCGGAGCTGGGCCAGTTTGGACCGAACATCCAAAAGGCTGGCCAGAGTCCGCAAGATCCAGCGTCGGTTTTGCCCGCAGGCATGTGAGCGATGTCGGCAATGAAGAGGCCCTTGGTGTAGGCCTTCTTGGAGGTGACACGGACTGATGGGCGGCCGCTGGTGGTTGTGTTGGTGTGGTCGACGCCCAGGTATACGCCGGTCTTGGTGTAGCCAGCAAGGCCATGGTTGTTGGCAGTTATCGCGCTAACGTACCTGACGAAGCCGTTAGTTGGGTCGGATTGAGTGAAAAAGTCAAACTCCTTGAAGAAGTTGCTCTGGTCGAAGACGTCGACGACAGTGTAGGATGTTGCGGCCTTGACGGCCAGGGCTGCTGTGAGAGCTGTGGCGGCTAGCCGGAAAGTTTTCGAGAATACCATTTTGTAAACGTCTTTGGTTGGTGACGAGATTAATAGTGAGCGTGTTTCTGAGGATGTCCAGATGTACGACCGGCGTCAAGATGGTTGATCCCCAGTGTTAATTATAGGGGTAATTGGATCAATAAACCGCCGTGAACAGTTGATAATAATAAGAGTGCCAAACAAAGAAGGGCCAGGCGGTAGGGGAAGAGAAAGAACTGGGGTCGAGTACAATAAAACTGCTACTGCCCTCACAATAACCCCCCCCCCCCAACAATTAAGAGACTGACAGTAAAGTGAGAGAAAGTGATTGTTCGACAGGAGGTAGAGAACAGATGATAATAGAGCCGAGCCGTGTAAAGAGAGACGGCTCAACCAACAGTTGGTGAGAAGTAGAAGGGGATATGTCGGACAGCTCGGGCTCGGTGATGAAGGTATAAGAAACGGGAGGTCCAACCTGCCACCAGGGGGAATGCGGCTTGTTATATCCCGGACTAATGCAATGCAAGTGTCCGCAGTCCCCGGCCGGGAGGCGGCCGTGTCAAGACAACTGACTGTGCGAGAGGAGGCACTCTAGCCTCTTGCAACCATCTCATGGGGAGGCCTAGAACCGGCCGAGGGACGAAGACCGACATGCTTCATTCCCCTCGGGACGTATACATACGTCTCAGCCGCCAGAGCTGGAGAGTCAGTCGGTGTCGCACTAGGAACAAGCTTCTTGGCCCTATGAACAAGAATCCAGAACATTGGACGAGGCGGCCGGTCGATATGCGAAGGTCAGGTACAGAGAGAAACATCCAGACGTCGACGAGACCAGGGAGCCCATGCACGACAACGCGCGGCTGGGGACGGACCATTTGTGAGAAAGGAAGGAAACGAAACACTGAGCGGCTGTCTGTCTGGGTATGGACATTCCAGGAAGACGGAAACGAAACAAGGCAGGTGGTGTCTCTGTTGTTGAACTTTGCTCGACAGGACCAAACTGCGAGGTACGAGACACCATTCTGGCTCCTGGCTCCTGGCCCCGGGGGGTTCCAGGCTCCGAGTGGAAAGCGCGCCACTCAGCGGTATCACCACGCAGGCACGTTGCTTTTTCTGACGCGGACATCAGTGTAAAGTGGTTTGGCATTCTTAAACGCTGTCGTGAATGGTTTGCTCAGAACGAAAGCAAAGAGAAGAACCCAAGTCATGAGACGCTGAGGTGCAATCCGAGGGATGAAACGAAAGCCAATCAACTGGCGCCTGCTCCTGCCACTTCGCCACACCTCCCAGCGATTTGCTGTGGACGTTGTGGGGTCTCTTACCCCTGCAGGGAGGCTCAAGGCGGAATGTGGAGAACAGATTGACAATACGGAGTACAGTGTGGCAACATGTGCGGTTTGCAATCTGCAGCCCACTTGGCGCCATAGCCGACGACATCCAAGCTTCATCCTCACACACTCACTTCGAGTACTTTAGATTCAACGCATATCAAGCCGATAAGTGTAATATATTCAAGAAAACATGTGGTTAGATGTATTCTCTTATTTCCTTTATTTTTTCCCCTTCTATCCACAGTTTTCCTTGATCTCCAAGTGGTTGATTAAGGTGACACCAATCTCGTCACAGGTATGAGATTCAGATTCACAGTCTTCCATCAACTCATCAACACGCCCAAAATACTGAGTACCTCGCCATATTCGAGCAACCTCGGTCACCCACCCATTCAGCATCACCACGTTTTGTAAAAGAAGAAAATGGATTTACCATCCTATTTTGGGTCTCTCTCCGTTTGCCAATACTACCTCCGCGAAACCTGTCATTATGTTGTGTTCCTAGGGGTTACCTGTACAAGCACTGCCATACCCCCCTGAGACGAGACTCCCATCTCGGCCTTTCTTCGTCTTCTTGTACAACAACAGCCTAAGATGGACACATATTTAAATCTAGGTCTCGAGTCAGCTCACAGATCCATGTTCTTTGTAGCAGGATAAAGAGGGCTTAGACCAGGCCGAATCCCCCAGCGAAGGAGAAACCTTCAACCCTAACCTAGTCACCCAACGTCAACGTACTCTAGAAATACAATATCCGACCCATCGGCAGAGTCAGTGGCGTAAAGTGCCCAAAGCCTCTATCGTAAGACCTACGCCCAAGTTATTTGGGTACTCTCAACAGTCAGCAATAATGAAGCTGAAGGGTACGGCCGCGTTAGGTCGCTCTGTTATTGCCGTCCGTCTTAAATCCCCCGATGGATGCAAACCTGACCGGGATGGTAGAAGGGAAAATCGTTTAATTTTATTTCAGGCGCTATCGTACGAAGGTTTCCAATGGCCGTAAACGGCAGACATCATCATAAACCTTGCCTCCCCAACCCTCGCATCCTGAATTCCCCCCCCCCCCCCCCCCCACACACACACATATTATGACTGACTCGAATTCAACGAGTCAAGCCTTCTTTGGTTTCGTACCGCGATCCCATCCATCACCACCTACCCCCAGGCTCCCGCATCGATGGAAGAAAGGCGGGGGGACAACGAGTCCAAGCTCGAAATATCCCAAACATGAATCCCAGTGCGACGCAGACAGACACATGCAACGCACACACAAGACGCACAGATATATATATAGTTAAGAAAACGAAACAAGCCCTTCATCTCCACACAAGTCCTACCAAGGACTTGCTTGAGCAGGAAGGAACCGATTGCACAGAATTTGTCTCCAACGGCATCGTGTGCATCGAGATCAGGTGTACACCCAGCGTCGTGATATTCAGTGCAGCCCTGATGGAGTGGAGCAGCGTCAGTATCCTGTCTCTCCCGAATATCACGTTGCATTTACACATCACATACATTCCTCTACAACCAAACCACACCAACGCAACGCCATAGCGAACTCCTTCCGTACGTATAACAACAGTAAGTTACAGAAGTTATCTCTAATCGTTTAAAGCTACCTGTGTCCTGGCTTCCAATAGCAGGCGAACAATGTCCCTGATGAGATCGGACCGTGTGTAGGCAAAAGGAACTACTCCATACAACTATACAAAATGCAGGTGTGGAAGCCATATTTGCCCAGATTCTTTTGCGCCAACCCGCCATCCTCTGTGAATGTAACGAGATGTTGTCCCAATGCAAAAAAAAAAAAAAATATTTTTTTTTAAATAAATAAAAAAAAGATTAAATAAGGTTAATAAAAACAAACGCCGATTCCTGCTTGAACAGGAAGATCTATCATGAATCGTGTCTACCGCCAGAGATCGCCTCCTTTGTGTCGATGATATGCAATAGACAAATGATTTACAAGGCATACAGGCGGCCAGAGGGCATGAATAAATCGGTATGTAAGAAGGTGAACAAAACGTCGTGGGTATCATTATTATCTGCGCTGTGCACTTGAGGCGAGGCGTGATTCTAGAGCTTGACCTTGTGTCCCGTCAGCTTGAACCAGATCAAGGCTACGAGGTCCTCCTTGAAGCGCTCCCACAACGATCGGTTGAGGTAATAGCTCAACTCTCGATAGTTGTACATCTCGCCCCAGCAGTCGCGGCCCCACTCGCATCCAGCCATGTTGACGAGGAAGTCTCGGTCGCGTTGGTCGTAGTGTATCCGTGTGTCATTGCCATTTTCCGAGCAGGCCCCGGGCGGGAAACTGTTAATCATGCGTTGAGGGAGGAAGGCCGTGTGCTTCCGGATCCACGGCTGCGAGGTGTACAGCTGCTCTAGCGCGTCCTGCTCCTTGTGCTCCCATTCCATATGTTTCTGTTCATACGCGACAGGATCCCACCAGACGTCCAGCAGCCGGTCGGTCCAAGCGCTTCTTCGTACAAAAAAGGACCCTAGGTTAAAGCCGGAGCAGTCTTGTGGGAGTACAAGATTCACCGAGTTGGCGTTTCCATCGCCGACCGGGCTTTGAGAGATGGCGTCAAGGTAGGGATCTGTCAAAGGATGGGTGATGTTTAGGGGGTTGTACTCGTTGATGTCGCGGTAGACGTGATTCTCGAGCTTGTTGAAGATGTGATCTTGGAGCGAGTAGGATGGCTCCATGATGAAGGTGTTGAGGTCGAGCCACCAGATCCTAGAGGAACGTTAGAAGACAGACCTACAACGCGAGATGGCATTGCGGCCAGGACAAAGCAAACGTACCATTCGGCCTTGGGATATTTCCTCAAACTCGTACGAATGAAGTCAACCTTCTCCCAGCTCTCTCTCCATTCGTGAGCATAGCGCTTCTTCATGCTCATGTCGACAATCTCCAGCTCATATCCCCAGCGAGCAACATATTTCTTCTTATTTCGCACCGAATCTCGCTCGATTGCCCACTCGCGCGCCCCCTTCCACTCGGTCACACCTCCGCCCACATTGGCTGCCAGTATGATGACGAATTTTTGCCCTCCGCCGAGCCATGTACTTCTCCGCCAGTAGTATACCAGAGCTGTCCACACCGTGTCAGACGTGTCCCAAGTGTCATGTTATCGAAGAGGGAATCACTTACGAGTAGTGTAAAAGATGATGACGGAAAGCAGCAGCATCAGCAAGATGAGTAGCCTTATCTTCATCTTCTTCCCTATGTGCCCCATGATGCCCCTTAACCTCCCGAAAAGGGGCACGTTATGCGCTGACCATCGACCACGGGTGCTCAGCTTCTCCTTCTCCTTCTCCTTCTCGACGTTGGGGGGGCTGGTGTTGAAGCGAGGGAGACTGCTTGAGATTTGGCGCATGTGTCGGGAGAAGAAGCCGTTGTTCTTCTGTGTCGAGAAGGAAGGGTACCCGGTTTTTAACCTCGCCGACTCCCACATGACGGGAGTCCCGTTTGCCGAATATCCCTTTGTCGGACTTGATCGGCCGCTTGTGCTGATGTTGAGGCCCGGACTTGACCATCCGCCGCCTGGCACGGGGGATGGACTGCGTGAGAGAGACATGGGGGAGCTGGGAGTGCCTATAACGGGGCAAAGAACCGACCCAAGTTAGCAAGCAAGCACGCAGTCACGGTGCGCCCAGCACCCAGCACCCAGCTTAACACGAATGCACTTGCACAGCTGCCGCCACCGACGAGACACGCATGCACAAACAAACACACACCCGCAGCTGCTGGCGGCCGGTGGGAACACGAGCTGGGAAAGGGGGAGGACACGTACCGGGAATAGGCGAGAGGCGAGACGGATGATGACGATGGGGCTGAACCCCCAGGCGTTGCGGTGCTGCGAGCGACCACTTGTGATGGTCCAATTGGAGCTCGGCGGCAGCAGCTGAAGATCGTCTTCGATGGTGCGAGCGTGCTGGCCGGTCACTGAACGACGACGACGACGAGCCGAAGAGGTTGAAGGACGCCAGGGTTAAGGTTCCTGGCGCGGCGCTTTTGGAGTCCTTTGCTCTAGCTCAGGTAATCCAAACCCAAAGCCAATGGTCGCGCAAGGTGCTGAATTCACCGACGGAACGGAGCTTCCGTTTGGCGCCGGGTGGCTGGCGAGCTGCAGGCGGGTCGGAAAAGGACGACAAAGAAAATCGATACTCTCACTTGGAGTCGGGATAGTTCGATGTGTCTTCCCCAACACTGACAACCAAACAAAAGCCTGCCCGTGGTGGAAGGGATGGAAGATGCCGAAGGCGGCTGCTGAGGTGCAGCAGCCGTGGTGTGTGTGTGCCTCACAGAAGCGGCGGCAGCTGAAAACGATTGGATCCAATTCGAATGGATCTACCTACGTAGGTACTCGAGAATTCGGGATATGCCCGGATCGCCCACCCGTTTGTTATGCGAACCGTCCCAAATAACGCGGCTACAGCCAAATTGAGGCCAGACAATGGTAGAGAGGAAAGTTGCGCCTCGTAATCGACAGTTATCGCATTCGCGGTGGATTTGGACACATGTTTCCAAACTCAAAGTTTATTTTATTTTTCAACCCTTGATCGCCCTGGATCCCACCCGCGTTTTACCAGATTGCACACACTAACTTGCCCCCTGCTCGGTGCCTGTACAGGGGCATGGATTTCTCGGATAGCGGTCAACAGTGGCTCGCTCGCCGCGAAAAGTGCGCCTCCTGAACTTCTGAAGTCCCAGGAAATGACAGGGATGATAATGCTGCGCGTCGATATCGGGCGATACCCGCTGATTGCGCGACCTGCCGACTTGGGCCTCATCTTAAGTGCCACCCAGGGGTTGTAGACGGTTGCGTGCGCAAACAGCCCCCTGAGATGCCCATGACCGTGCAGCACCATGACAATCTGAAGCTTAGGACGATATCTCTTTCGCGTTGCCTTGTTTTGCTGTTTTTGTCTCCAATCTACTAATTTACTCTGCAGTCTGGACTCTCATTTCCATGTTTCTTTGGCTTATTAGTGGTCTCGTATAGGTATTCTCGTTATTACTGGCTCACATAGTGACATTTGCGGCTTGCTGAGTGAGAGGGCAGCCTAACGATTCTTGGCAAACAGCTCTGAACTTTGAAGGAAGATGAAATGTATCAATGGCATAGATCTGTGCCACGTTGAGGATGTTTGACGGGCCTTGGCTGTAGCATGAGACTTGCCACAGAAACCGCCCACAATACTCGCCTCGTCCCTTTGAAGACATACATATTTCTGATTGTTTGTTTGTCGAGAGTTGGTTTCTAGACTTCACTCCAAAAACACGAGAGCGCTGCTGGGGATTGCCCCGTATGCAATTCCCTTTCAACTTTCTCAACAGCTCTTGCAGGGGTTTCTAGAGTAGTGGACTAACAGGGATGGATTAGCACATTCCCCTCGATTGTTGCAGCGACGAGGAGCGAATTAGAGGGGCTGGTACGGGATATTTGTAAATCACTCTCATAATTCATTGAGTTTTTGGTAAGTTGTATCGACCTGGTACGAATGCACCTGAAAAAACACAATCCCGGTTACTCCTCTTCCATTTAAAGAATTGCAAATCTAGATCGGCCGGCTAAATGCTATGAGGAAGATCGATCTGGTGAGATAACGAACGTCCTGGTTATACTAGTACAGAGTATAACGATTTATATAGCACTGCATCACGTGAACCTCACGTGTCTTCTCCTTGGCGTTCACGTGATAACTCATGCTATTGAACTCTCCTCGTATATACTGGCTGGACTGGTGCTTGCTGACATATTTGGAATACCTACTCCATTTTCTAGATCATACTGATGAAGTAAACACATCTGGACCAGATAGCTATACTTGTAATTTGGCGCAATGGAGTGTGTCAGGTAAGTATGTCACAGGTAGCAATGCAAGTGCTTTCCTATCTGCATGGACAGCAATGGCTTGGAAAGACTTTGTTGCCAGAGAATGCCATCATGTTCCGAGAGTCTGGACTCGTTACGCTGGTCGGACTTCGTTATTCTCGGCTCGGCGAAACGGGCAATTATGCACAGTCAAAGACAAGACAGTTTCAACTTCTGTTCTCGATATTGGCTTTAGCCTCGGCCCTATGAGGTTAAACTCCCAACCAGATAAGCCACTACGAAGATCTTTGGGAAGCGGATATGTCGGAAGTAATAATACTAAAAACTACCTTACTCAGCATCAAACTCTTGATGTCACGGACAGAACGACACGCTGAGTGAGTTTTTGGAAGTTTTTGGATATATTTGACTGCGCCACTACCAAGATTACTGTAATTCTTTCTGGGTTAGCCATGAGTCGGTCGTCCCAGCGCGCGACACCTGCATCCAAAGTATCAATTGCTCGCCTTTGGCCCCCCCCCCCCGCAGATGTTAATCCGGTTTATCCCCGAATCCATGGCTGTTCTGGGCTATCAGCGCCTTCCAACGCAGACGGTTGCAGACCCGCTCTACACCCACGATCTTGGGTGGGCAGTACTCTACCTTGAGCTGCCAAGCTGTTCACAGGTTGACAGGCTACACACCTTTTGGACTTCTGGTTGGTTCCTTCAAAAGTCACTGCGAAAATAAGCTCCAATCAGAGCAACAGTCGACCAGCCCATGACCAGTCCCTTTGCCCTGTGGCTGATGTTCCAGTGACGCACCGATGTTCCTCTACCTTGTCTGCGCTTGGCTCTGAAAGGGATAGCAAGTTGTCCGACTTACGGGATCCACGCGGTTTAGCATGGAGCCCTTCCATACTAGTAATGCAGAAGCCGCCGGAGTCCTCCTGCCCGTCAAACCAACCTGGAAGTCCGCCGGTTGGGTAGTCAGCGCCTGCCATCTCTCATAGGTAGGTCCGAGACGCGGGAGATAAAGGACTGAACACCGCCATTCCAATTCTTGTTGGAGGCCCCCTCTTTCTCCTCCTCTCCCGCTTTCTCCTCCTCCCCATCGCCTCTCACCGCCAAAATCACACTCACCTACAGTCTGACTTGCTTCAACTTGCAGCTACTCACTCGGCATTTGACCATTACATCGTAACCAAGAACATCAAGATGCCTACTGCCGATGCCCCTCAACAGCAACAGCCCATGGAGCTCACCGCCCCAGACGCTGTGGTTTCTCAACAGCCTGTGAGTATTCCCCAGGATTTGAAATGGCGCACCACCCCGCGACACTGGCAACAGCAATCCATTACACACCTCGTAACAGGGACACACATACTGATTAATGATTGCCGCAGACGGCCGAGCCGCAGCCAGATATGACCATGCGTGGTGGATTCGTCGAGGAGTGTGACTGCTGCTGCTGCGGCGAAGAATGCGTGTGCTGCTAAGCCGCCAGTATGCTGTCTCCTTCGATGTCTGCCGAGGAGATCACCAATTCTATTGTCGCTTGGCATTCCATTCGATCATGCCCACCTCCTATGCGCTGTTTTCTCTTTGGCACCCAACATACCACCCCTGAGAGAATCTCGGACATTCCGAGAAGCACTGTTCCTCCAATTGATTCGTGGTTTGGGGTCGCCGTCAACGCCCGGTGATACGTTGGGAAAAGGTTCCTTGATATGGCCGAACAGGTGGTGGCGGTTTGACTCGAACAAAGTTTACGCCGTTTGCTGGTTATTTCGCGCTGCTAGCTCAAGCAATCAATCAAGGACCGCACCAGACATGTATTTGCTTTCGCTGCTCAGTTAATTCAGTGCGATGCTTGCAATTTTATTGTGTATTGTTGATTTAGATGCCCCTCGAGACTGTTCGACCCTTTGCAACCTGTCGCAGCTTCGTTTGCCGCTGCGAGTGGGGAAATATTCTCAACTTGAACTCCAGGCTCCCTGTTTACGAGGAGTTTGGGTTGAGGTTATCGCCCACCCGCAGAGACATTTCTCGCCCAAGGACGCTTGTCTACACGTATTTGGCCTGGCCGAAGGTTGCAATGGGTCGAGTTCGAACGACGTCGTGAAGCCGCATCTTCAAGATGACGTCTTTGGGCTTGCGGCAGGAGCGCTTGGCGGCTTGGCAATAAAGCTTGGTATTGCCCTTAATCTTGGCATACCTTGGCATGCTCTCTCCCATTCCAGCCTCAGGCTGTTTGTCGACTCGACATGGCGCGCTCCGCATTTCCATGTTTTCCCATCATATAATGCCAGCTCCCCTCGCTTTATGGATGATGGATGATGGATGTTGTCCCCGATCTTCATGCACTTGGTGACACTGCGCAACTTTCTGCGAGACACTTTCAACCCCACCCCGCAACTCGGAGTGTTTACCACGCAATCTTACTGATGTTGAGCAACACAGGTGGCTAAGATAAAAAGGGCCATATTTCTTGTATTTCCATATGCCACCTACTCCGTATTCCTTACCTAGTAGAACCTCATAAAACCTACGTTGGCCTTTGAGATGAAGAGAAAATTGGGCAACACTGATCCGACACTTCTACTGTCACCAATGTGCTACCTAGATACGAATAGTGCTGTCAACTTCCAAAAAACCCTTCAGTCCAAAAAGTCGGTCCAGTTACCAGCGCTAAGGGTTAGGGTTGTTTCACCCCTGAAAGATAAAACTCCCTTTCGTACTCTAGAGTACTGCGGCCCGACGGCTTGCGCAGCCGACCGATCGCCGAAGCCAAGCCCCTCGGGTCCAACCACTTGGCGGGGGTCTTTTCAGTGGAGTGATGGTTGCCTGCGCCACGTTCAACTTCAGCCCATAATCCGTCGTCAATCACCATCGGACACTCCTCAGTTTCAAAGTCTCTCTTTGTTCCTCTTCAAAAGCCTGGGTATCCAACATATCACCAATAGCTGCTTCGCTTTCCCTTCGACCTTTTTACCATTGACATCACACCTACATGGGTGGGCCCTCGATCAATAGCTTCGCAGCAACCTAGTTACATACCGCCAACCATGGTGTCTGAGGACCGACAACGCGTCATTGAGACCAACCGGTCTCTGCGACTTATCAAGAATGTAAGTCGTCTGCCACTGGGAGGAATATCCCTGGCTGGCCTGTGCTACTTCGTATCCTAACAATCTGGTCGCTAGGAACTCGAAGCACTCCTCGAGAAAGGCGTCATCTCCGACGAAGCATTTGACAGCATCCACCGGATTTTGCCCACCGAGTCTAGTATCTCGGGTGCACCAACACCGGCACCTCCAGCGCCGCGCGCGACCAACGGCAATGGAGCCTCTCCATCGCCACCCGTCGCCGCCTTGAACAACCTCAATCTCGAGCAAGCCCAGTCCCATGCACCCCCACCTCCCACTTATGCCCAGTCTACCGGTGGCAGCACCGCCAGCGGCCCACCTCCTTTGCCCGGGCGTAGACAACCACCACCCGCTCCGCCAAGCAAGCCTGTTCTTGCCCACGCGAAGGCACTGTTCCAATACAACGCCTCTGACGCGCGCGACTGCAGCTTCGAGCGCCACGACCGTATTGCCATCTACGAGTATATGAATAACGATTGGTGGATGGGCAAGAATCTCCGCACAGGCCAGGAAGGTATCTTCCCCAAGAGCTACGTTGAGCCAGAAACCGCTGCACCATCGCCGCAACAGCAACAACCTTACCACAACACTTGGGACGAAAAGAACGCCGTTGCTGGGGCTGCGGGAGGATATCCCAGCGCAGCGGGCGGGTATCAAGGCCCTCCACAGCCGCAGTACGGTGGAAACGGCATGTTGCCACCGCCGCCCTCGCAGGTCAATCCGTATAATGCCAGCGCCCCGCCCATGGCTATCGCCAACGACCAAGGGGGTGCATCGGAGAGTGGCGTCCAGAAGCATGGCAAGAAGTTTGGGAAGAAGCTCGGGAATGCGGCGATCTTTGGTGCGGGCGCGACTATCGGCAGCAACATTGTCAACTCGATTTTCTAGAAGATTCTGTTACAAGTTGTATTCTTCTATTCTGTGTCCTTGCCATCGTTATCTCGTTATTGTGGCAGTTATATCGCTACACCTATTGGAGTGATTGAACGAAAGCCTAAGCACCAAGGCTACTAGGGTAGCTTATGAAGGGCGGCGTTGCATTTGTACGGTTTCCAGATTGCGAACGGGCGGTGCCCTCGACCAGTTATGTTGGTCCCTATGGGAGACGAGAATCATGTTTTTTTCGATCCATGTTCGTGCGGTGCCTCTTTCTTTGTCGCTCAGGGACATGTGCATAATAGCTGCGTGGATATAGACATTGGCATGACAGTTTACGTATTACAAATGGCATATGAACTCCCCTTTCTGTGTCCGACCCGCACATATACTACCCAATTGGCACTGGATATTCGGGATTCAGTCCACTATCCCACTTACAAGTCGTCGATTACCATACTACTTGTACTGGACACCGTGAGTTGATGAGAAAAATTCGCAGGGCCTAGTTTCAACAAAATCCGACTGTACTGTAATGGTCATTCGAGCAATACACTATCAATGGGGTAACGGGAGTCCCATTGAAGATATGAGACGCTCAGTCGAGGTAAGTTCTGGGCCGTGTTTAGTATTGGGTATTGTGAGTTTAACCTGGCTTCGGGCACTGCCTAGTATCCGTCAACTCTTCTACCAGTTAGCATACGAAGCCCAGTTGCACATCTTCCCAGCCTTACCCTCTGGCACAGTCATATCGCTCTACTCAAAGGGCAACTTGAGGCCAGATATTAACCGTCTCAGAAGCATCATATGAGACCGGGATAGGGTAGATCAACTTGCACACGTTACTCAAAGTCAGTCCGTACACGGAGGCTCGGGCCAAAAGAAAGGGCCATACACCACAGTGCTGGCCTAGACTCTCATCAACCGCCTGGTCAATCTTGGTTATGCCTCATCGGTAGGCATTCAAGGCTTCTCGCCATGCGTTGTTAGGGGGGGAGGGGGGTTGAAGGGCCTTGGTATGGGTATTTAGGGTTTCTCACAGCGCTTTGCCAGGAATATAAACGGCCTTAAGATTAAGTTCGTAGGCTAGTACCTGTGGCATTTGCACCCTTGAGCACTAGGCAGGGTGACCCCTTTCTTTTGGCCCGAGCTTTTGTACTGCATGTCTGTAGGTATGTAACGTGGTATCGATTGTCAGAGTCTGTCGTGGACGCCAACAACAGATATACTGGAATAGTAACCCGAACAAGTAAACCTAGACTAACTCGACAATAAATAATCCGAAAGCTAGCCGCAAAAACACTACTATGGTGCTTCTCAATTCAGACAGGAACACGGCTAGCAAAGATAGTTGACAAATATGCACAGTGAACCAAACTGATCAGTAGACATGTTTAACGTGGCATTAGTGTGTCGGCAATATGGAAGCAGTCACGGTCTTATTTCTTATTAACCCCGCAATCTTCACATCTGACAAGATATTTTGACAATACTCTAGTAGTAGGAAAAGAGGGGATCATTGTTGTTTTTTAAGAAGTCAAAATGTTGCCCGACAAAAGCAACTAACAGAAAGTCAACAAAGCTCAATGACGGAATCCGATTTGGTCTTGTGTTGCATATTTAACTTGTTGATCATGTATTCCTACGCCATTCTTTCGGATATACAATCCATCGTCAATGCATGCCCCGATGATCTTAAACAATGTGTCACATGAGTCCGGGGTTTTGCGTTTGTCTTGTTTGTCTTTGGTATTCACGCGCAATGCTAGTAATTCGCGACCTCGCAGCTTCGGTCCCCTCAGTGTCCTTTTCTCCACGTGATACAATCCCATATTGCAACACAAGATCCAGCTACCGGTGAATTCGACTCAGCAAAATATACATAGTTTAAAGAATTATATTAGGATATTGAGTAATTCATTGGCTCTCGTCTTTGAACAAGGGCATCAATGTGCTAATTACCAACTGCAAGGAGGCTCGGGCCAAAAGAAAAGGGTTCCCACGCGGTGCTTAAACACCTGCACTGATATCTGAGATTGTTGAGGGAAGAACGGGAGAGCGTCCTGAGGTTCTTTCTATGCCTTATGGGCTTTTATTTATGCCTTGTAACCTGGACGCTTCTCTGTATGCCTTATGAAGAATCGAAGCTGCCTTGGCATTGAATATGCAGACATACCTTTGTCGCATTATATGCTTGGAGTACATATTTCCGACGCTAGCAGCGCCATGTTCTAAACCAAGTTTTGTTCTTGTAGATCCCGCGCTGTTGGTCCATCTCATACTCTGGCTCTTACTCGATACCACAGCCCGAGTCAATAACTTTTCATTGTAACCACGTTATGAAGCATTGTGCTGATTCACGACGCATTCAAGCTGAGCTTCCAAGGTTCTTCTTATCCGTCACATCCGCATCTCGTACTCCGTAGCACCGTCGCACTTCAGCTAAACAAAGGTAGGTAGGTACGTACGTACACACGTACTCAGTACTAAGTAGTTTGGTACCTACCTAGGTTCTGACCGATGTGTAGCCGTATTTCCGAAAGAGTAATCAACCCCCCCCCCCCCGCGGGGCCTGCAGTCCTCGGTCTGATCCCCATTTCTCGGTAAGCGTCGTTATTGAGTGTTGAGAGGTGGCTGGGAAAATCAGGAAGAAAAAAAAGAAAGGAAAATTGAAAGAAAAGGTGAAAACAGGCCAGCAGGGTGCCTGGACAGTCAGACATTTCAAGTTGACAAGGTTCAGGGTATGGTTCTTGCCTCCCTGGCGGAGATCACTTGCAGGGCTGAGGAGCATCCCGAACCTCCTGGGGGTTGGGGCGGCCTGACAGGGTGGGTCGAGTGGCAAGGGTTGAGAAACCCCCCCGACAACAAACAATAAGAAGTGAACGGCGACATCCGGACTGGCAAGTGCACCTTCCCAAAAGCCATCATCCCCAAGATAGCTTGGATTGGGTTGCCAGGTACCCAAGGAAAGAGCCACCGGGAGCGTGTGTTACCCCAAATCAGTAGGTATGTACATGGACATCTCCCGCCGCAATCTCAGATTCCTTATTTTCCCAGCGGGCGGTTTTCATATCACCCTAGGCTTGCCAAGTTCAGATGCTGTGACAATCTGACTGGCAGAACCCCCGTCACTTATTACTCCATCGCGCTGGGTCGACTCGCGCCGATCATCATTGTCTCAGTCTCAGCTGGGCACAAATCAATCAGTCACATTCCAAAGAGCCTGATCGCCTCGTCATCACCCAAGCTAAGCAGATTGCCAAAGTGGAGTGAGCGAGCAAGGCCGAGGCCAGCAACTGCAGTAGAGCAGTTGTACTCTAGACTAGCTGGTCCAATACATCGGCCTCAACACGCGTTTCAACAGCCGTCTCTTGCTGTCGTGGCCAGTTATGGCATGCAGACAGATCCCATGGGCAATTCAAGCTGCTTCCCCAGGCACAGAGTCAAGGCAATGTCAAGCCGTCTGTCCGCTATCCCCCCACCCCCCTTCCCGTTGCTCCGAGCAGCGGCCGCCGTGGATGACAGACATACCAGACCGACGATCCGCCTGTCTGGCACCGACTCAAAGTTGACAGCCACTCTACCGATCAAGCAAAGACGACTGCCGTGCTCATCTAACTCTTACTGAACAAGGTCTAGATCAACATCACCCCACCTTCAGGATAGCCGAAAGGGGAAGAGGTGGCCATTTTGGTCTGTCACTTTCGGAATTCTGCGAGCATTATGCTTCTAAATCGGCGACGTTTACCGCCCTCGGGGAACTGGCTGCAGACCTGGGTAGCATTGGGTCTATTGCATGCCTCGTCTGGGCTTGGTGAAGCAGTGTAATATCGACAAGGCTGCCTGCATGCGCCAATCCCTCGTCCATCACCATTCCCGCAGCCTGTCCGTCGACTCTGAGTTGCGATTCTAGTCGTGATAGCTTGCCCATCCAGTGGAACGCACTCCCCTCTCATCAGATGAGCGGTCAAGCTAAGACATAGATTTGACATGCAGTTGACACCTTGACGGTCAAAGTACAGCTGGTCCAAAATCATCCTTCGAGTAGATCGGACCATGTCACGGATGTCTTTCACAGTTTCTGACCGAAATCCGGCCGCAGATACGGTCGTCAAGTGAAAATCTTGCATACATGAACCAGCCGGGGTGGCTTGTGGCGTTTGGGCTGCTCGGGTCCGGCTTGGGTCGGTCCTATTCCCAAGTGCTGCCAACGCTGTGGCGACCAGTCAACTTGTAATTCACACATCTATCTACATCGAAAATCCCCAGGTTGGTGATCGGTCAGATTGATACCCACATTGATAGACACATCTCTGCTGAGCAACAAGGTAAATATCTGCCGATCTGATATCAATCCGGCTGTAGCCACAGCGGCTCAGGGAACCAGCAGCAATTTCTGCGGTCCTTTTCTACGCCTTCGGAATTACACCACATCCATGATCACCCGAGACGGCTTCACGATGCCTCTCAGCATAGCCCGGAGAGACTGATTCACGCGGCAACCATTCCGTGAAAATATTTGTCCCAGAACCAAGGCGACGGCCAATTGGGATTGGCCCGGAAGGGCCGGAGAAGATGCTTCTCTGCCGCCTCAACACCTTCTCGATGTCCTGAGCTGTGTTTTGGGCCAATTAACAAGGGTCAATTCACATCTACCCCTGACAGTAAATCACCTTTGGAGGGTACAGTTGGCTGCCAGTGAAACCGAATAGCCAGTCATGTTCTTTGTCTGCTAACCTTTGTAATAGCCAGAGAGGTTCGCAAGGTACGACGCAATGTTTATCTTTATCCTACTATGGCATAGGCCTGCATGAAGTACGTCCAGCGTTCCCATTTCATGTCGTTACCAGCCACCGGAGGAGGGACTTTTTCGGACTTGGCAACGATGTGACAAGTTCCGAAACGAGTTGTTGCTCGAAAAACCCTGATAGGAGTGGATGTGGTGCAGCCACATGTCTCGATACAATGGCCATGGGTTGGTTTTCAGATCAGATTGCCTAGAACAGGTATTAAGTGGCCAGACCTTTAAAAAGAAGAAGACAACCACGCCCAGTCATCAAATTTCACCATCGTCAACTTCCATTCCGTCATGGCTCGGCCCAGACTCCTCGCTCACCTATCAGCTAAGAGCCGTGCCATTTTCTGCTTCACTACTTTCAGACGAATCACTCCAAAGAAGCTCAGGCAACGCCCCTCTCTCGCATCCATGAAGGGTATGACTGGCATGGGCCCTTGTTCAAGAGTTTTGTTTACACTAACCCAATACCCACAGCTACCTTGGGTGATGCCAGTATGCACAACACGTCCCCATCTTCTTACGACACAGCTGTCGAATCAATCCGCGAGAAGGAATACCCCCACATGAACAATGGTAGGTTGGAATGTTTATCCCAACCAAGGCTCTCCGACTAACTAGTCTACAGGAACCTATCTTGATCACAGCGGAACAACAATTTATGCCCGGTCCACTGTGGAGCGGTTTGCTCACAAGATGAGCTCTGGTCTCTATGGGAATCCCCATTCAGCCAACGAGCCAGCCAAGATCTCCGGGGATATGGTCGACGCTGTCAGAGAGAAGGCATTAAGATTCCTCGGTGCTAACCCTCGCCACTTTGATCTCGTCTTCGTGGCAAACGCAACGGCAGCGATCAAGCTGGTTGCTGATGCCTTCAGAGACTTGGCCGAGCAAACAAAGTCGAGATCCTTCTGGTATGGATACCACAGGGATGCTCACACTAGTCTCGTTGGCGTCCGCGAGTTCACAAACGGCGATCACCGGTGCTTTGTCGACGACGACGAGGTGGAAGCGTGGCTGGACGGCAGCAGTAACTCCAACGATGACACTCCTAGCAGCACCAACAAGCATCGGCTTCCCGGCGACCTCTGTTTGTTTGCCTACCCGGGGCAAAGCAATCTCACCGGCCGCCGTTTGCCGCTGTCTTGGATCCGCAAAATTCGAGAGCAGAAAGCGCTGAAGAATGCATACAGTCTTCTTGATGCCGCCGCCTTGGCAATGACTAGTCCAATGGACCATATTTTCGGCGATCCTGACGCCGCTCCTGACTTTACCTGCGTCTCATTCTACAAGATCTTTGGCTTCCCGGATCTTGGCGGTCTAGTTGTCCGCAAAGACTCTGGCCACATCCTTGCCTTGCGCAAGTACTTTGGCGGCGGTACCGTATCCCTCGTCAGCACAATCGGTGACGCTTGGCATATTTCCAAGGGCTTGGAGGCTACCAGCAATGAGCATGCCGGGCATGGCCTACATAAGGGGCTCGAGGATGGTACTTTGCCGTTTCACAGCATCTTGGCCCTCGGTGAAGCCATCGATGTCCATCGAGAGTTGTTTGGTTCCATGCACAACATTTCCCGACACACAGCTCTGCTTGCCCGTCAACTATATCATGTAATGAGTTCCCTTCGCTATCGCTCGAACGGCCAACCCCTGTGTAAGCTATATACTGAGGAAGAGGCCTCATACAATGATGTAAAGAGACAGGGAGCCACAGTATCTTTCAATGTGTTCCGGGAAGATGGGACGTACGAATCATATGCGGAAGTTGAGCGTCTTGCTAATGAAAAGGGGATTTATATCCGCTCTGGAGGTACGTCGTGTTGATAACGAACTGACGGTTATTATTTGTCACTGACCTGTTTAATTCAGGGGTTTGTTGCCCAGGCGGTGTTTACGCCGTTCTCCAATATGAACCTTGGCAGCTGAACAGAGCGAAGTCAGCAGGACATCACTGCGGTACGTTTGTCGCCTCCTTTGCCCTATTATATTGTAGCGAATCTTTTTCGTTCCACGGTTTTCACTGTGCCATTCAGCGCTGACCGTCGCTCTCACAGGCTCAAACGGTCTTGGAGTCATCAACGAACTACCTACGGGGTGAGTCTGACTCGCGATTCCATTGCTATTAGACTGTATATTCTAACAATCTATGCTCCAGTGTTGTGAGGGCTAGTCTCGGGGCAATGAGCACTACTCAGGATGTTGCTGATCTAGTATCATTCCTACGAGACGAATTACTCAAGAAGTCGAATCATGGCCAGCACCACCATGATACTGTCCTTCGGCCAAGCAACAATCACTACTCGGTATCTGCTCCCGAGAAACAGCAACAGGTGGCGGCGGCAGCCTCTTGAAAGCAGAGGAGACGCTGGCAGTCGTCTTTGACATACGACCATATCCATGGGAGAACTCGGGATATTGTCCGCTCTCCCATCGACAAGCTAATGGGAGCCAGATTAGTCGTTGGGTCGATTTCGACCAGCGAATCCCGGGTATTTCTGTGTTTGTTTTTTGGGGGGGATATTTGCAGTATCGTCTCTACATCGCCAGTCCGAGAATTGCTAATCTGTTTGTTTCTTTGCTGGCTCGAGGTGTCAGGCAGGTGAAGGAATATGCCGCTCTTATCTCTTCCATTTCTTTCTATCCTTGCCTCAACAAGAATATAATAATGGTGATGTATTTATTTCACCGTGCTCGCGGTGAAGTGTGAGTGGTGGACGAGCAGACTCTGATATTGTCGCCTCTGGGGCAGCTAGCTAGTCGTCATGTTTAGTTGGAGGATGTTTGACTATATATTTGCATATAGTTTCATTTTGACGTCTGCCTAGTGGAGGTCATCATTGATGCCACAAGTATGCCGAGATACCTTTCGTCCCATCAGTGAGTCTTTGGGAACGCAGAAGATCTGCAGAAGCGAATGTCTCTTCAGCAGCCAAAATATCCAGACAATTTTGATCTTAATATCCCACTTGAGATTTATAAGAGTCATGTACTTTTGGAACCTGTATTCACTATTCGCTATTCGCTTATATCAACAGTTTACTTATGTTGACCACGGAAGACTTGAAGAAGAGGAAGAAGAGTGGGTAGGGAGAGGTTCCATTACACGCACCGCATTCCTTTGACCGGCACAAATTACTGGTACTGATTATGGGTTATATCCAATTCACTCGCTCAACCTTCAAACTAGGAATAACAAACTGGAGAAAGGAAATCCAATTCGGTCGTCAGAAAGCAAGATAAAAATGGAAATATATCGATAATGTGTTGAGCTATTGGGTCATTTCTTCATTTATAAATAACACTCGAATTGGGTTACTTAGATCCATCCATCTATTTGTATCCCCCACCAACCTTGGTGTTAAAAAAATGGGGTTATGCAGGTAGGTTGAACGAAAGTTTGACTACCTTACCTTACCTGGGGATGGCTCGTCACAATTGCGTGGAATTTACCATCACCTATCCCTTCTTCTTTTTATCTTTAATCTTTTATTCTAACCAGTACCATCGATGTAACTATTTTATCGATATTCCTAGGATGCCTTTTTTTCGGGTCACACAAGCCAGCCACATTGGTTCAAAAGCCCTTAAAGTCGTTGGTGTGAGCGGGTTGTTGAATTGGGGTCCGGGGGGGGGGGGGGGGGGCTGCATCAAAGAAGCTAAAAAGAAGTTTGCTCACAAGCTCGCGGGAGATCTGGTGAGATGGGTGTAACGTGAGAAGTGATAAAACCAAACCCACAGGATCTGCCTATAATATTATGGGATTCTGTAAATGGTCAACTCCCGAGAAGTTAGACCGTCAGACTTTCACCAGGAAGAGACATACATCTTGACATGACTCATGTGCCCCAATCATCCACCTAGTTATATTTCCGTCACACTCAGGATTATTTTCACCATCTGGACGAGGCGCATTCCTTTTGGCCAACATGGGAATTAGGAAATTTGTCCGTCCCTCGTCTGACGCTAGTAGAAGCTTATCATTGGAAGGATTCAGGAGGCGCCAAGTCAATTGGGGGAAGTTAAACCACTTGAGGGGGAGAAAGTGGGATTGCCAAGGCCCTTTCGATGTATCCCATTGTAGACGCGCGCTCGATGCGCCTTGTCACGTCCCCTCGTACCCTCGTTCACCCTGATCGCTATCGAGCAAGCTCAGCTGAGAATGCCGACGAGTGAGAAAAGCAAAAAGAGAGAGGGGCGGTCGCAGGGTTCATGAATTGTCAGAATGGATGGACATGCCCAAGATAGGAAACAGATTCCAAGATAAACCCCTATCACTGAAAGGGCAAAGGGGCTGAAAATGCCAGTGATCTCATTTTTCCAATTGAAAGGTATGAGCCTTTACCGCTAGCCTTTTCAAACATGGACTTTGTACTGTACTGGAATGTCGCGTCGACCGATGCCTTGTCAATTATAGAGGAATGTAATTTTCAACCATGCCCGAAGTTCGTATCAAGGCGTGTTGGGGTAAAGAGAGACATTTTGGATCTGGAGCGTTCAGCCCTCCCATCTGAGATTCCTGACATTGGAGAGAGAATGCCCCTTCCCCAAGTGAAGCCATTGTCATCATATGGACGTGGGGGTGATTGTGACACTTTGGCAGTGGCGCCTCCAGATCTGGAGAGTTGTCTTAGCGTTCCATTTCTCTTTTCTCTCCAACTCTTGACTTACAGTAAGAGAGGACAAAATATTATTGTGAAAACATGGCCCAAGAAGCGCGCCGAGGAGATTGGTGAGTACTTCTGACCCGAGAAACTCATAAGCCTGTGCTGGACCGCAGAAAGGGGAGCAAAAGGCAGAGAAAAGACGGAGCAGTGTTTGGCGGACAGATGCGTTCACTGACTGCGCAACCAGGGCTCTCAGTTTGACAATGCAGCTTGCAAGGGCTCAGCCAACAATATGGGATACTTTCTTTTGTGGAAGGTGGAATCATGGTTGTTAACTAGGTACATAGAGATTGCTCGGTGATGTTAATCTGGAAGGTATTTGAATCTCCGCCGTGGGGGTAGATGTACCACCGCTGTCTCCGCTGGCCTCGGCAAGTCGAAACAAAGCCGTTGAAGGCGTAGCACGATCGTCTCCAAAAATTGGCGATGCAAGTAGCGTTCCATCAACAGACCCGAGAGCTGCGATGGCGAGATGCGATGTAACAGCTCGCGAGTCTTTAGTGCATGCGGGAATTCCGGGGAGGCTCTTCATCATCATTAAATCCCGTGATGCCTTGTCATCAATGAAAGCCCGGCTACCTGCCATGTCGGGAGGGAGGGTTTATGGAACGGCGTCTCCCCCCGAAGGCCGAGTCCCCGGTGCTGCCGGCCAACTTGGGAGCACCAAGGCTTAACACGGCCGAGATACCAGACATGCGCAGCTGCCTCCCAGGTCAAACATGGCTGGCCTAGCGACTGCCAAGGGGCGCCATGAGCACATTGCCGAGCATCAGGTTTTTGCAACCTGAACAGGCACGACGGGCTGCGGGATATTACTGCTCCTGACTAACTAGGCCAGCTGCAAATGAACACGACTTTTCCTGGACGCGCGAGGCCTGGACCCTCTGTGCAACTTGAGATGCTGCATGGATGCCGTGGTGTAAAAGTCTGGTGGCTGTCGTCAGTTCTCGTAATTGTCTTTTTGAAACTCCACTCATGAAGTCGAAGAAAAGACGAGCTGCACGAACGACCCCTGCGTGGCCAAACGGGCCGGTGACCGATTTTGCCAGATTCTCGTCTCCAGTCTTGCACTTTAACAAGGGGTTGGATAAGGCAAGAGACACTTATCGCAGCATTCTGGCTAAAAGAAGATCAAACATTGTCGAGGATTCGCGCTTGAGTCGGCCCACAGACAGGCAGAGTGGGACGAGTCTTTAGCTTGGAGAAGCAGCGCCGAGGGCTCTCCGGTTTCCTTAGTGACTGATAGTGGTCGAACTTCGAAAAAGCTGGAGAGAGGCTGGCTCTGGCCAGAAATGCCTTGAGAGATTGCCGTCGTGCTTGACAAGCTCGTAACACCCTAGGATTGACAACCCCAGTCACCCCGAGATCTGCCACATATCCGAGGAACTTCATCCGAAGATCCGGGACCAGGCACGGCCTTTGAAGGACATGCCGACAATGCAAAGTGGGTGCGCGCCGTTTTCCTCTTGGGTAGGTCAGGTATGCATGTATGTACGAGCACGGTTGTAGAGTAGAGTGTGTAGTTGAGTTGCAGTGAGGTCAAGTGACAAGTGAGGCGAGACCGCCCCTCGCCCCGATCCGGCAGGGCTGAGCGGAACAGGCCGCGATGCTGTCCAAGGTCCCAAGGGAGTCGTTCTCTGTGTAACGGCGGGCGTTGCTATGATTCTTTACCTAGAGTAGATAGATAGCTCGAGTAGACTTAAGGTAAGAAGCGACTGCAACATAATACATTGCAATGATCCTCAGTCCTCAAGAGGGAACGGGACTTGCCCCGTAACAAATTGCAAATGGTCATTGCCAAGCCAAACCTGCTTGGGTGCTGGATTAGGTCCACGACAAAAAACCGCCTTTTCCAATGGACATGCGTCGTAGACTTGGGTAGGCTGAATTCACAACGTGGCATCGACGGCGACATTGGATTACTGGACAGACGCGTCTCTCTCTGTCTGGTTGGGTGATGGAGCCGAGAATTGCAGGTGTTGTGGGGGGATTCAAGGCTTGAGCCTTGAGGGGGGGGGGGGAGAAACGCGCCGATTGAAAGGGCGCTATGGCCAGCATTTAATCTATTCAAGACCAATTTGAGAACAGCCATGGTCGGGTTGGAGTAAACGCACGTGCGGAAGGGGCAGTTGAAACCCGCCCGTTGAGCCTTGTGGTGACTTCCGTCAGAAGAAGGTTGATCCCGACAGCTGGTTCAGTGGGAAGGAGTGTGTGTGTGTGTGTTGAGTGGAACCTCCCCCCGCGAGGCGCCTAGCTGTTCCGGGCCGTTTCTGCCTGTGGGGAGGGGTTTAGTCACACTGTCAGAGTGGATTTGGTGGAGAATGAAAGAGGTTACATACCTTACGTTTGCTATAGGGCTTTAATCCGGTTTCTTTTCTTGCAATGATCGGTTCGAATTTGGCCCACTGCTACCCTGAACAAGGTCATCAATCATATCATCAACACGAGTCCTCGAGGAGCGAGGACCGCATTGCCCTCAACTGTGGGTCGGTGTCTCTGCAACTGCAAGACGGATCTTGAACCTCCCATGTTGTCAGACTCAGTTCGTTGGAGAATTTGAAAAGCGGGGGAACAACCCAACCACTCAACAACACATTTGGCGCCAACGTCGTCCAAAAGCGGAAGGGAACATGAGGATCTGCTGCGTGTCACTCCAACTATCTCCAATTTCATCTGATCTTTTTCTCTCCGTCATGGTGTGACGGGATGGGTTCTTGTTGTCGTGTTGAACCACACAAGAGGCAGGGAACACGAACACTTTGGCCGAGGGTGAGCTTCCTCACCAATGAACGCCCTCAGCTCAGTCTACCCACCCTGCACATTGGTCAATCTATGTAGGTTTGATCGTCCCCGAATTGACATCATTGGACGATCTAAATTTTGTCCTTTGATGTGCCCCTCGTGGTTTTTAGCAATAATTGCAAATACTTGCCCGACCCCGTATCGGGGGCACGTCGAGGGGCGCGGATCCCTGAGGAGATCAATCCTTGATCAGTAGATGTAGGTACAATCAGCAACGCGCATGCATACGGCATGTTCGTGGACAGATCTGGTTCGTCCCATCTCAAGCCGAGGGAGACTCTGCCCTTTTCTACATCGTGGAGCAACATCTCTCAACCTTGTTGGTCCTCGGCATGTTAGACATGCTGCTGGGGGGAGGGGGGTCCATGGCAAGGTCTGTTGCCATCAACTCCTCCTACCGTCTTCGGCTGGCCCAATTTGCTGGGTTGCATGTGCACGCACACCTGCGGCTTGAGTTTTCACGTGGATGGACCGAACCACACGCCTTTGTGCAGCGTTGTAGTGTTGTTGCACGACCACAGGTGGGTGGTTTCCTCGAAAGGAATAGAAAACATTCAACATTCAGGCGCGGGGCTTTCATCAACTTGTTCCCATATCTTGTGGAACCCAACTTTTCCTGTTCTGCAGGGGGAGACAATCATCATCTGTGGCTATGATAACACCACACCAATATTGTCAACTTTTCCGCCCGGCAGTCGAGTTCCCAGAAGACCCTGAAGAAGAACCCCCGAGCACCGAACCCCTAGCTGGATGGAGCTCTGGCTGCCCAAATGGATAGTGACTGGTCACTGCATGATCGGGAGAGCGATCTGGTGGCTCGAAGCACGACATCAGCAAGTCTGAGTCTAGCCGGCATTTTACCAGCTTGCTGGCTATGCTGAAAGATAGCGGTTTCTTCGGTATCGGTCTGCATGCCATATAGCCATTAGCGATGCTGCAACTTGTATGTGTCGCACTGCAGCTGGAGCAACGGATGGATTGGAGAAATGAAGGGGGTTTGAATACTTGGCGCGCTGGACCAAGATTGGCCAATGCCATGATTCCGTCTCATGTCTCTCCAATCCCACTCCCATCATCTCCTCATCCGAACCCCAGGGGAGTTGGAGACACTGACAAGCGGAGTGCTCAGTAGATGCAAGGTACCCGATTATTACGCTACTCTACAACGGCTTGGCCGGGTTGAGGGTACTGCCGCATGATCATATCATGGCGCTTAGGTTCCTTCAAACCTGCCTACGCGTTCGAGCATAGCTCTGCTGGCGTCTGTTGATCTCTCGAGCCTCCGCGCTAGATGGCGATCATGTTCTGGAAGCTCGCTGTTGCCGGCCCACTGTGGACAAGCTAGCATAGCCCTTTGATGATGAGGACCGGCTGCCCCCCTTTGACTTGGCGACTTCCATTTGTCCTGGATCAAGGGAGGCCTGCGTGTTCTTCCAAAGACCCATAGCACTGGCTAGGGGGGAGAACGGAAAAGAGAAGAAAGTGAAAGTGCACAGCAATAACAAGTCCAATTATAGCAATGATGAATTTTTGGGGAGTGCATCCCCCCTCCTTTACAACCCCCAAGTACAGTTACTCGACATGGCTTAGGTGGTGGGCTGGCGAGACGCTTGACCACAAAGAGGCAGCAGACAAGGAACAGGGATTGACGTATAACAGTGTTGGACCAGTGAAAGCAAAGGTCAGTCAATTTTTAGCCAGGGATTAGCGGCATTCTTGGACGGGCGCCGCTGCAGTCCACACTGGCCTCATCCCTCATGGTAACGCAAACAAGACGAAGACGGTTGACGGCCGTTGTACGAGTCTCTCGAGCAATCATTATTGCCCAGCGGATACTGACGTTGTAGCAGTCCAACCTGGCCGACTGTGACATATGGGAGCGGTCCACCGTGGCGCCTGGCCTGGAAGGCATCCCAGGGCTTCTTGATCGCCTTCCGTGCCGATTCCTCAGGTTCCAAGATCCGATCTGCTCCATGGGGTCTCCTCTCCCGGCCGAATGCCACCCTTCTGCGCATGAACGACTGCGAGACTACGACCCTGGACAGGGATACAACTCCCAGCACCAAGCCAACAAGTGTTGCACTTTTTTTTTACCCTTCTTGGTGCTCTACCTCACAAGTGAGTTGTGGTAACAAAGAAGCTTTGCGGAGGGGACATGAGGCGACAACTGCGCGTGGCTGGGTGGCCAAGTATACCCGGCCAACCATACAATGCCGTAGCTGAGTCGAATGGTATTCGGAATTGGATGGCGAGGTACCTGGCTGGTGTCGGGGTCGCCCAGTTGATACTTTGGGGTGGTGGCCAGGGTACGGACAGGGTATTCGTGGAAGAATGAGGCCTTAGAACAGGTATCTGGCCAGACATGGGGGGTCTTTTGCATACCAGATCGGTTAATCATCGAGACGACCAGACTAGGTAGTTCAGGGTCAGCGTGGAAGCAATGGAAGACAGTCCGCTCTTCTTTCCGAAGAGCCAATGCTGGTAGGAGTGTTTCAGCCTTTGGCAATGATCAAAGGATGAATTGAGCCCAAGTCACTAACGGCCATTTTTCCAAGTTAGCCCATTCCACATTCCCACTCTCACTGGGGGCCCTGGCCTGTCTCTGGCGTGCATGGATCCATGGATGATGGGATGGGACGAGTATCGCGATGCGAGGATTGATCCTGACGTTCGATGGATGAGATGAGATTTTTTTTATTCTCCGGTTCCTGCTAGGCAAGGTAGGTACCTCACCTTGGCTCTCTGGGGGGGTTTTTTTTTGGGGGGGGGGGGGGGGGGGGGGGCATGTTTGGTGCACAATCCATCCAAGGGAAAATGTGAGTGTCGTGGAGGTGCACGCGCCCCGCGGGCGGGTTTGGTTCAAGGAGGCAGTAGCCCCCAGGAACCCGCGGACGAAATGTCGGGAGCACGGGCACACCGACCCCCGCAGCCACTCAGTATGTGTGGGTGTGTGAGAGAATTTTTTAAGAGCAGAGTGATT